>CM034147.1:203220296-203359689 GCA_019776745.2 Taxus chinensis | reverse complement strand
TATGGTGGTGACTCCAATATCACATTGGTAGGAGACAATTGCGGTCTCAATGGAGATGGACAACAACATTCTTCGAACTAGTGAGTGGATGAAGATCACTATAGTATGAATGCAGGTCGGGATGACCAACGTGTCATAGGAAAGTCATCAAAATATGTGTAACTATATGCAAAAAGTATGCGAAATCCTTCGTACACGAGGAATCAAATGAATAGGCATGCATCTACAAGGGATGAGGATGAATGCTATGGTGCCCAATGGGACATGAAAAATAGCCAAGAAGGAAAAATTAAAAAGCGAGTGATACAGTAATATTCTCCAAAGGGAGAAAGTATATGGTAAAGTAAAATATGCCCCGAATGGGGAAATGTATGGCCACAAAGTGGGCTTTGCGAGCAAGTTGAATAAGATTGTGAAATAAAATGGCCAAAGAGGAAAAAACTAAGGCCTGAGAGGAATTTGAGAGTAGACTTGAATAAAATACCCGAAGGGAAAAGGTATATATGGTTGCAAAGGCAAAGGAAGAAAGGAAATATTGAATAAAAATTCCCAAGGGAGAATAGATATGGCCTCGAAGGAGGACTTGAATGTCATAAATATTAAATAAGATCAGACGAGGTGTGAGATAAGATGTGACTTTAATAATAATGACCTATGGGTATGAACGGCGCTATGTCATAGCGAGGAATGTATAAGGAAAAGATGACTTTAACTACATTGGAGGTAAACAAAAAGGGGATCCATGTAACACAAGGCACATATGACCAAAGTAAATGCTAGAAAATAACCAATGAAAGTTAGTTATTTCAAAGATCACAAGGAAGAAATAGATGATATAATCTCATAAACCTAATGTTAACACAACAAAGAGGTTTGAGATGAAACTAGTAGAAAGGAATAGGGTTCTCCAAAAGTGGTGTTCCCTAAAACTATGCCCCAGCTCTGGGAAGGGGAAAGAGAAAGTTGATCAATGTAAGAAACTTTCTTAGCATGTTGGTAAAATGTAAGGTTGATCAATGCAAGAACTCTTCAAATTCCATAAGGATTAGCCATCCTTCGAGGGTATGGTCTACTTTATACAATATAGATGGAAAAAATAATATATATGATATTTTTCCTTTGAAGGATCAGTCTATTTACTTGACCTTTGATTTTGATTTTCATACTTCTGATTTCTTCTCTCTTTTTTTGCATGAACAACTGTCCTTCAAGGGATCAGTCTAATTTTTTTTTTATAACTTTGATTTCGATTTAAGTATTGATGAATTTTGATTTTACATGGGAGAGAGCTAGGACTAGCTAAGTAGACCACTTAGGAGGGAATAACGATGTACAAAAGACATCCCTTGACCCTTTTGCATGGTTCAAATAGGTGAATAAAAAGGTGATGGATGTGATGATTGCAGAATTCTCACCAAAGAGGGAGAACCTATCCATAAAGAATATGCTAGGGGCAGAGCTATGGTGCCCATATTTAAGGTCACATATAGGAAGTGACAAAAGACCACATAGTTCTAAATCCTCATGACGAGATATGGAAAGGGATGAGATGGAGGAATAATTTTAAGATATGACTAAGGGCACATTGGTAAATGTACTAACAATAGAATGGTAAGAAGTGCAGTGCATTAATCAGTTCCACTTCTAGTTCACCATCAAGGGATGCCAAATGATAGGCTCCTGACCCATACTTGTGTGTAATAACGTATGGTCTAATATAATTAGGGGAAAAATTTCCATGCTGGATCCTTTCTAGGGTAGTGACATTCTAATTTTCTTTGAGGACAAGGTTTTCAACATTAAAGTCACATTCCTTAACATGCTTATTATAAGAAAATTTAATGCGCTCCTGATAAACATGATAATGAGCGATAAGGTGATACTCATCTAGTATCTCGAGTTGTGCTAGACGAGCCTGGTGATAGTCTTCATCAGAGATGAAGTCACGAAGGGATATACATAAAGATGGAATTTGGACTTCAAAAGTAAGAATGGCTTCAGAGCCATAAATAAGAAAGAAAGGTGTAGCCATGGTGGAGGTATGAATGCTAGTGTGATAGACCCAAATGGCGAAAGGAAGCTAGAGATATCAATTACATACCGCTTGATAAATGGTTTTGGCAAGAATGTTCCAAAGGGTTTTATTGGTAGCTTCAGCTTGGTTGTTAGCTTGGGGATAATATGGGTAAGAGAAGTTGAGTTAGATGTTGAATGCATTACATATTTTCTTGAGATATTTGTTTTTAAAGGACTTTCTGTTATCCATAACAAGCTTGTGAGGAATGCTGAAGTGGAAGATGATGTGTTGAAAAATAAAATTAATAATTGGGCCAGATTTAGTTGAGGTGAGTGGGATTGCTTCCACCCATTTGGTGAAATATTCTATTGCGGTGATGATAGAATGATGTTGTTGTGAAGAATGAGGATTGATAATACCACTAAGATCAAGGCCCCATTGTGAAAAGGGCCAAAGGTCCTGAGCTGGCTACAAAGCTTGCTAGGAATACGAATTATATTGGAATGTTGGTAACATTTTTCACATTTCTTAACATACTCGTAGCAATCATGATTTACAAAAGGCTATTAATAGCTAAGACAGAGAACATGTTTGGTAATGGCTAAGCCACTAAATTTTCTACCACAAATACCATCATGGAATTCCTGGATGGCTTGATATGATTCATGATATTTAAGACATCAGAGAAGAACACCATCAAATCCACATTTATAAAGAATGCCACCAAGCATCACATAACGTTGAACATGCCGAAGAAGGTACCTCTTAGCATTTTTGGATAGCTTAGGAGGAAGGATGGATTGTGATAGATAATTGAATATTTGAGAATACCAAAGATTTGATGAATCATTTTCAATAAGGTTAACCTAAGGTAATTCTTGGAAAGATCGATCATGGTGATGAATAATGGTAGGGAGTTTACACTCCTCTGTTTTCCATAGGATGAGAGCCACAATGGACATCATTATGTCAACAAAACTATTGGTCGATCGGGGGACATCTTGGATGGTGTAGGAATCAAAAGCTTCAAGGAGAAGATGAACAATGTCATGATACTTTTGAAGAGTTTCATTTTCACATTGATACTCACCCATGACTTGTTTGACTATAAGCTCAAAATCCCCATAGATATCAAGAATTTGGACACCTAAAAAGGAGGCAGTTTCGAGACCTAAGATGAGGGATTCATACTCTATCAAGTTATTTGTACACTCAAAATTGAGTTTATATGCAAGGGGAATAGGAGTTTCCCATAAAGGAATGAGAACAACTCCAACACCTCCCCTTGCTGAAATTTTGATCCATCAAAGAAGAGAGTGAGTTTAAGAGTGTCATATTCATAATGAAATTGATTAATTGATTCGTCTATAAATTTCTCACGAGGTAAGTGTGCACTAGGAAGAGGGGCTTCTACCAATTGGTCAGCAATAGTTTGTCCCTTAATGGATTTTCAAGAAATAAATTCAAGGTCAAACTTTTTCATGAGCATGAACCATAGAGTAATGTGATCATTGTGATAATGTTTAGAATGCAATGTTTTGAGAAGATGAAAGCTGGTAATGACATAAGTCTTGTGATTGATAAGATAATGTTGAATTTTAGATGTAGTGAAGAATAGGGCACAACACGGCCTTTCAACTTCAATGTAGCGGGTCTCACGGTCACTAAGAGTATGATTGTAATAAACATCCTTCTCATGTACTTTTTCATCACGGTGGGCTAATATGGCTCCTAGAGCATGATTAGTGGAAGATATGTATAGAAAAAATTCCTCACATTGCATGGAGGTGTAATCACTAGTGGAGATATAAGGTATTGTTTAAGGTCTTGGAAGGCTTTCTAGAAATCGTGATCCCAATTTAGTTCTATTTCCTTTTGAATAAGGTGGTGAAAATGTGGAAAATGATTGGAAAGTTGTGAGATGAAATGGCAGATAGATTGAAGGCAGCCTTGAAGGATGCGAAGTTTCTTGAAATTGGAAGGAGACATTTAATTAATTTTCCTTATTTTCATGGGGTCAACTTCAATACCCCTAATAGAGACAATAAATCCAAGGATTTTTCCCGTTAAGACTCCAAATACGCACTTGGATGGATTGAGATGAAGATAAAAATGAATAAGGTTCTCGAAAAGGACTTCGAGAATAGAGATATGGTCGCGTCGATGCTTATATTTTCCTAAAATATCATCCACGTAGTCCTCTATGGTTTTTTGGATGAGGTCATGAAAGATATAAGTCATATCCCATTGATAAGTACCGTCGGCATTCTTTAGACTGAAGGGCATAATGTGATAGTAAAAGGTCCCCCAAGGGTGATGAAAGATGTCTTATGTTGATCTTCCTATGAAACAAGAATTTTATTATAACTAGAGAAATTATCCATGAGGGAAAGAATCTCCTTCCGATGCAACGAGAATTTTACTATAACTAGAGAAACTATCCATGAGGGAAAGAATCTCATGTCGTGTGGTAAGATCTACAAGTTGATCGATGTTCAGGAGAGGGAATTCATCCTTAGGGAAAGCAAGATTTAGTTCTTGAAAGTCAATGCATATGCGCAGTTTTCCTAATGCTTTAACGATGGGGAAAATGGTTGAAATCCATTGAGGATAATCAATGGGGATGATGAAATTAGCTGACAAAATGTGTTTTATCTCCTCTTTGAGGGTGATGTGAGGGTGAAAGAGGCAAAGCTTCTACTTTACCAGTTTATCATTGGGATAAGTGATGATATTGTGGAGGATGATAGAGGGGTCAAGACCTAGAATGTATGAATATGACCATGCAAACACCTGGATATGATGGGAAATGAATGTGGTGAAAGATTATAGCTTATGTGGATCAAGAGATTGGATAACTTTGAGAATGCGAGGATCCTACAGAATCTTTATATTGACATCTATGGTGGCTTCATCAAGAAGATTAGGTGAATCAGATGGTAAGGTATTCTAAAGATAAGAATCTTCTACCCCCATATGGGAGAGGATGGTGTCATCATCAACATACTAAAAGACATAAATGGTAGAAGAATAT
The DNA here is from genome assembly GCA_019776745.2 of Taxus chinensis. NCBI lineage: Eukaryota > Viridiplantae > Streptophyta > Pinopsida > Cupressales > Taxaceae > Taxus > Taxus chinensis. The sequence continues at coordinate 203,354,638 of CM034147.1, read as the reverse complement.
TCTTCTATCATCTCTAGATGGCAAAGAGGAAGGGACCTAATCTAATTGTCACACTAATAGGTGACCGGTCCCAAAGTTATGGTGGAGACCAAAAACAAAGTCAGAGCCAATGGAAATGGTGTCACCCAGTTCCATGTCTTCAAGAGTCAAGAAATATGGGGAAGGTATGTTCATGTCCTCGAGAGTCAAAGGAGACGGAGAAACTAAAGAAGGTATGTCCATATATTTGCACATGTCAAGATCATTGAGGGTTGGAAAAGATAGAGAAGGTACGCCCTCATCTTTAAAAGTCAGAAAAGACAAAGGAGGTAGAGGAGGCATGTTCATGAGTATTTTAAATGGTGCAATAGGATCATGAGACTACTCCCAATATCCTAACCCAATTTTTTCTTAAGGTTTGTGACATTGATCAAGAGTAATACCATGTGGGCCATGTTCATAACAACCTAATTTGAATCCATTCCATGCACAATGATGGAATTAGTTATAGGAAAAATATGGGTTGTTGAGAAATCTAAATCCACCAATATACAACTTGGAGTGTGGAATATCATCGATGTGGGAAGAGGGGTTATTAAAACCACCATAAATAAGATTGGTTAGACAATGTGGTGGACCAAAAGGGATGACATCTCTTACGTCTAGTTGGTACATAGGAACTTTATTGGGTCTACCAATATGGTGAGGAGTAGGAAGGGTATTGAGCATGAGAATATGATACTTCCCCATCATAATTTTTTCCATTACGTTATCCATGGATTCCTTGTTAGGGATTTTAAATGAGGGAATGGCTAAATTGGTGGATAGTGTAGATGGTTCGTCCTTAGGGACAAGCATGTCATTTGGTCTATAAGTCATGTTACATCCTTGGAAGTGAGGAGCATCCCCAAGAAGAATTTTCCTTCATGCTCATACTTAAGGGAGTGGTGAAGTGTTGATGGGACACAACGCATAACAAGAATCCATGGTTGACCAAGGAGAACATTTTATTGAAATTCTCCTTTAATGATATAAAAGGTCTGATGGATGAGCTTCTCAATGACATGGATGGGAAAAACAACTGTTCCTAAGGCAGGAGAGATGGCGTCATTAAATTCACAAAGGACCGTAGGTTTCTGAGTGACAGATTCCTTTGGAATCTTAAGTTGAACAAAATTATGTGAAGGGATGATATTAATACTTGCCCCACTGTCGATCATGGACCACCAAATGAATGTATCATTGATCCTAACCATAATAAAGAGGGTAAGGTTGGGTTCTTTCAGCAGTATGTCTAGAATTAGTTTCATTAAATGATATAGTAGTAGAATCATTAAGTCATCCTACAAGAGATGTGAAAGGTTGAGCCTAGTTATCAGATGTCAAAATGAATTTCAAGGCTTCAATAAGAGTCTATCTATGATCTATTAAGATTTGGATGAGCTCAAAGAGAAAAATTTTGACTGGGGCTTGATGAATTTGTCTAATGATGCTATGTTCAATAGGCTTAGGGGCCACTAAAATAGAAACCTTTGTTTTTGACGATGTGGCCAACTCCTTAGGAGGAGGGATGATGATGAAGATCTTGGATTTTGGCTCGGAAGTTTATTTGGGTTCATGTGGGCCAAATCGAGTGGTTACCCAAACTGCATTGATGAACAAAGGAGGTTCATTACTGTATCAGTCATCTCCATAAGGTTAAATAGCAGGTGTCAGACTATATGTGGAAGGAAGAGACTTGGTCCAAGGGAAAGTCTTCCCTCTTCAATGAGATTATGGATAATGTCCTGGAGCGCTCTACAATGCTCACTATCATGTCTAGGGGTATGATTAAAGGTGCACATAAGGTTAGAATTGAACCATAAAGGCTTCTTTCCTTTTGGGTCAAAAGTCTTGATAGGAGGAAGTGTAATTATAGAATTTTGTAGTAAGTGTTGGAAGATCTCGGTATATGATGTAACTAAAGTGCTAGAAGATGTATTATGTGATACTTTGGATGTTTGGGGTAAAACCCAAGTGTATTGATGTTTTAGTGATTTGAAATCATTTTTGATGTTGATTGGTGTTTTAGTGTTAAAGTGGCCTTGGATTCTTGGGTTGAAATGTTTGTGGTTCTAAAGTAGATGATTTCATGTTAGAAATTTATCCCTAGGAGGGATTACATATTTCTAGGATGCATCCTTGAGAGTGGCAATGACAACCTTAACTGGGGGGTTAGATGGTGATGCCATAGTTTGTTCGAGTATAGGAAATATCATTTATCTGATGTGATCTATGGAATGTGAAGATTGATGGGATTGTGTTGATGACATGAAAGGAACATCTGAGGCCATTACAAGGTAAATTTATTTTAAGTATTCTTCAACTGATGAAGTTGGGGTGAAAGAAGAAGGTGTTGTAGATGTAACCACAACAGTTGATGTGGGTAAGGGAGTGGGATGAAGAACCGATATAGGTTCCACAAATGGTATAATGGGAAAGAGTGGAATAGATATAGGTGATGTGGTAAAGCCTATTAGAATGTATGAAGTAGATAATGGGGTAGATGTGATAGCTAATGGAGTTGATGAAATATCTATAGTAGAGGTGGAAATAGGTTGGAATGGTTGTTTCAAAAATGTCTCTAAGGGTATAAATGATATATTTGCTAATGGGATCTTAGTGGACATCAAAACAGATGTAGGTGTGATGGATGTGGGAACAACATCAAATATGATAGGTGTAATCAACGATGAAGGAGGGGAAGTTGTGTATGAAATGGGTTCCTGATCGGTAGTGTTCAGAGTATTTATAGTATGAGCATTAGGTGCTTGGGTTGTGGTAGTAGCAGTGGATTGGTTTTTCAATGTATGATTTGGGAAAGGTTGTTTGAAAATGTCAAGGGGTTAATTGGGTGAGGCATTTGGATTTTTGACTTGAAGATCACCTTGATCAATGAGTCTTTAGAACAGATCCTTGAAAGTATGAAATATTTCTATGTCGTGACCTCAAACTTGGTGATACTTATATTAATGGTCTTCATGATACCATATAGGTTTTGGTCTCAACTCATCAATTGGTCAGATAGGAGGAAGTGTGAGAAGGTTTTTTTTCATTAATTTGTCAAATACCATATTATATGACTCCCCAAGGGGAGTATAGTTAGGTTTTGGGCAAGCGACTCATTGTTGAGTCCATGTGCTAGATGTAGATGTAGGTGATGATTTAACAACTACAACATTGGTTGCTGCCTTTGATTTGTCATTTTGGTATGGATGGTTTAGTAAATTTGTGTTTGGGTTTATTTTATTTTATTTTTAAATGGCCCTTCTCGAACGCGTGTGCTTTAAGTTTGCGGGCCATGGTGAAGGCATTGTCAATAGTACGAAACAATTAAATTTGTAAATTCAAAGATATATGCTTCACACATGAGCATGAGAAGAGCTCAATGAGATCAGTTTGCGGAAGAGGAAAGGATGATTGGCTTCTAATGAGGTGTTATCGTATGAAGAAATATTTAATGGATTCATCTTCAAATTTTCAGATGGCCTATAGATCATTGATAGTTATTTTTTTGTAATGTTAATCAAAAAATGTTCCTTAAATAATTGCTTGAGTTGGGAGAAGAAAATATTGAATATTGAGGGATACTATTATACTAGCCCAATGCAGGACCAGCCAAGGACATGGGAAAAATTTGGAGCATCAAGTCATGATCATGTGCAATAAGATAACATGTGTGTTTAAATGCATGAAGGTGCTATTGTGGATCTTCTTTGCTATTAAAATTAGCAAATTTTTGTAATTCCCAGTGTAGAGGATATGGTTTAATTGGTATGGATGGTTGGATAGGCTCATTACATATTTTCTCATAGGATAATGAGACCTTGCTTCCTAAAGTAGTAACTTGAAGGTTAGCTACCCTATTTAAAAGGGCATGCATGGGATCATTAGAGAGATTTTTTTATAGGATGAGAGGTAGTGGTTGCATGTAAGAAGTGGTTGGATGAATTTATTTATGAACTTGTGGATGTGTTAGTGTTCGGGGAATTTTTTGGTGGTAAACCATGGGTAGTGATTAAAAGGGTGGTTGTGGAAATAATTGTTAATGAGTGATGGGGATGTGGTAAGATTGTTGGGATTGGGTGGGTTACTACGACAAGTGCTTAGTAGGGATGTGGGTATGAACAGGTTGATACCGTTGTTGAAAGGTGTTAGATGCTGCATAATGTAGAGCACCCATGAAAGGGGGTTGAGAAGTAGTGATGGGCATGCTGGATATGAGAAGATCATACTGTCTGGATAGGAGGTATGATGTTTAGGCATATTGACTAGGGATAATAGTGGGAATAGTGACTGAAGAGGTGATGGGAAGAGTAGTGTTGATTGTTGTGGTGATTAGCAAGAGGTTGTGAGGAATAGTTTTGACTATCTGAGTAGTTTGATGAGTCAAGGGATTGCTGGAAGAGGAAGCAAGGTGGGCTACAGAAAGATCATTAGCTACAAGCTGGTTGGTTTAGGAATTGGTTTGATAAGGATTTTTTTTTTGGAGTAGTGGTCCATCTGAGGGAATCTAGGTTGATCTTCTAAGGAGGAAATCTTAAAGTGCCACTAGATTGGCATCCAAAATCTCTTAAAACATGGTACACTGAGAGGGACCTTAGGTGGTCTAGAGGGTTATGATCAAACTTATGGTGGGGTGGCTGACCTAGATAGGATAGATTGATGGTAAAATAATGGTTTGGTCTCACCTATAGTTGTAGTGTGAATAAGAGGTTCTAGGTGAGATACGTCAAGAAGTGGTTGAGTGCTCAAAGGTACATATGAGGGGGCTGTTGTAGAGAAAAATTGTTGAGATAAGGGATTGTTTGAAGAAAATTTTTTTCCATTCTCTTAGCTTCTAAACAAGTGACTACAGGCATGAAAATTGTTTTTACCCAAGAAAATAAAGCAGACAGTTATTTTTTATGTTCTTATTTTAAGAAAATATGAAAAGAAAGGTAATGGATAACTAGGTTCCTATGAGAAGGTAAACTATGTCTCGTTTCAGGTTTGTTATGGCTAGGGAATGTCTGAGGCGGTTTACTATTGGGTGATAAAATCCCAATCAGAAAACTAGGTAGAGGGATGTTTTGATGTGTTAACTTGATTTGTGAGGTTTACGGTTGTGTGTGATAAGACGTGTAATGCAGAAGATTAAACCCCTATTTAAGCTATGTGGGTAATCAGGATGCAAAAAATGAATGTTCTTTTTACTCCCAAAACGCAATGTGATGTTGGATGAGGACACAAAATAGGAAACAAGAAATTACAATGCAAAAAGGAGTAAATAACGAAAAAATAGAATAGTACCAGGATAACGATTTTCTTATTTATCTGTACTTATTGGGTGATGAATGATTCAAGTTGTGAACACAACATGAACATGCAATAAAGAGGAACCTCACACTGCAGTGTTAATAGAAGAAGAAAAAGAAAAGACAATGAGTAATAAATGCAAGAGATAACCAAAAGGGTGGTCCCACCGGCATGTCAGGAATGTTGTCCAAATTTCTCATTTGTAATGAATTTAATGCACTATCTACTAAAGAAATTAGCAACTCAAAAATGAAGGAGATTTTATGTTACCTCAGATGTGATACAAGCTCTAGATGGTTGATGTTTGCTACTGTAAATAAGATAAAATATGTAAATAATACTAAAAACAATTTTGGATTAGATGGTTTGGGTGGGATTTGCCCAAAAAATAGGACCCAAGAAGCGTTAACTTCATCTGTGGATGTCAACCCCCACCTTTTTTTTAAAAAGCCATGTAAAAAAGAAATGTATAGTGATAATATACAGAGACTAAGAAAGTACATACTCTTGAAAGCACTATTGATTGATTTAGATATAGATCTTATCAAAACAAATGAAAAGCAAATGTACGTAGTCTAGGTCTACGGGGACCTAGACTGTGTGAGGACAGGTCGACGGTAACCTGGAAGTTCATATCAAGAAAATAAGAGAAATATACAAACTTTGTAGGATCGGAATGCAATCTAGAAGCTGCAGAAGTCTGGAAATTCTAGAGTCAACCTACAGAGAAAATATGAAGGGATAGAAACCAAGAAAACAATAAGAAACAAGGATAGAGGCAGGGGATTGAAACCAAGACCTTGATTGATAGCGAATGGGTGTAAACTACTTGATTTTTTTTGTGATAGAGATATTAGATGAGATTTTAGCGACGTGGAACAGAGGCTAAGCACATAAAAGGACTGGGGATGACTCTGGTATAGAAAAGTAAGGGTTTCTGAGGCTGATTCGATGGCGACCTGTTAGGGTTGACACAAAATGTTACAAAGATGGATAAGGCTGAGTAGAGGCAAGCCAGATGGAGAACACAAGTATAGATTGGTGGAAGGAAGTTGATGAGAAGTGGTTCTAAGGCTGATGTTCTAAACCTGATGAAATGTTAAACATGATACCAAGATAATACTAAAGCTAATTAAAAGATGGCAATCACAAATAGATTGATCAATGCATTGACACATGTTGCAAGGAGGTCTGAGGAGGTTTGCAACAGCTTCTAGAATGTTCAGGCATGGATGATTATTTGTAGGTTATGAGAAAAAGATTATAATTTGCATGCATTCAATAATGAATGGAAAGAAAATTCTTGGCTTTATAAGTTTCGACAGCGATTGGACTGGGTCTTTGCTGATCATGGGGAAAGTTTCCTTAATGGGAAGACTTTTCTATTTATGGTGTGATTTCTTGTTTTTAGGAGTTGGTTGAATGCTTTAAAGCATTAGGTGGGAAGGGGTTGTTTGGGGATGAGATGTAGATGAGTTGGAAATGGAGATAGGTTGGAAAAAGAGTAGGGAAAAGCATAGGTGTAGATTTAGAATAAAAGCATTCAAAAATGGAAAGTTGGTTAGGGCATGATTAATTAATTAAGAGGGGTAAATTAATTCAGCATTCATTTGATTAAATAAGTGAGATGAATAGAATAAAATATGGTAGGGTCCCCTTAACCCTCCTTTACCTATGATAAAAAAAAATAAGATAATCAGAAAAGACATGAAAAGCTCAAGGAAAGGAAGAAAGAAGACAAAAATGAGACAAATTTTTCTCATCCTTTTGAATCTAATGTTCCCCAAGTTGTGTTTGTGTAGGTAAGAGTCAAATATTGATCAAAGAAGATGGAAAAATACAAGAAAATAGAGAAAATGTACAACTGAGTTATGAAGAACAAGAGAATGAAGAAGATTTAAAGCAAAGTGAAGACATGGAAATAAAATTCAAAGAAAGAAGAGACAATTCAAGCAAATAAAAGAGTGAGATATTTGAATATGAATTCAATAAAATAAACGATTAAGACTATGTTAAGCAAGAGAAACATTGGAATAAGAGAAAGAAGACACAAACCTCTATGGGGGTTTAAATATTTCTTACTAGGGGAGTATGATGCAGAAGCATCACTATAAAGGAATCAATTATGTAATATTGGGATTAGTAACGTGTAGTTAAGGTATTACGTGTCTATTTATGTGTCTTTAAATCCTCCTTGGTATTTCAAGACCCTCCTAGTATGGAAGATAAGAAATTTTAAGTTTCACTCCAGAAAGACATAATTTGAAATTAGAATTTTAAAACCTAGTGAAGGCAGTGTAATGATGAAAACAAGTATTTAGAGGTTATAAAAGGCCATTCAAGGCCTAATAAGATATGTATAATATTGTATTAACCCTTTTGATAAGGTTCATAAGTTAACTCAAGCCTTAATTATGTTGAGTCAAGATAGATGTTAGGAAACCACCTTAGGTGAAGCATACAAAAGTTGATATTCGAATTGTGAAGGTAGTTATGATTGAAGAGAAAGGGTTTTAGAGAAGAGTACATGTGGAAGATCATATGGTGGCTTAAGGAATATATAGAAAATTTTGTAAGATGAATGAAATCAAATTTCCTTCATAATTCCTTCATGGTGTGTGTATATTTGATTGTTCTTGATTGAAAACTATACTTTCTATATTATTTTGTGTTAGATTCCAAATGTATCACATGGAATGAGTAATGAATTAATCATGTAAATGAGTTTAGAACTTGGAATGTTTTTTTTGATAAATAATTCCTCAATCTATTATGTTCACATAATGATTTAGTAGTATGGAGGGAAATTAAAGGGATTGTGAGATGATTTATGGTTTATGGGCTTTATCATAAGATTGATGAGTTTTAACAAGCCTAAAATGGACCCTATGGATGGTGTGCATGTTTTTACATAGGTGATAAGATGTACAATTGATCAATAATATTGCATTGATACTCTTTGATTCTTTCTAAAAGATCTTACGGTATTCATGCTTAAGGTATTGTAGGGTTTGAATCCCCTTGAAATTAAGTTTATTGGGTTTAAAATCAATATATACAATCATGCAGAGTGAAAGCAACCTATTTTGAGGGTTTGGAGGTAAGTTTATCATTGTTTTGTGAACATCTAAAGTACATAACTTTGTTGACCTCATAAAGGGTTGAGAAAGCATCAATAAATGCAAGGTAACATACTAGTTAAAGGTAAAGTGATAAGTTATAATAAATTGTGAATGTCTAGTTGACTATGAATTCCATTTTAAGGGATTTTGAAAGCCATTATCTTATGGAGTGTTCTCAATTCCTCTTTAATGACATCTATGAGTTTTTTAGAAGCAATAAAGGAAAGTTAAAGTATCAATAAGCCTTAAAATAAAAGTAGAAACTTACAATCTTCAAGGAGAGGGAGAACCAAACTACATTCTTTAGAACCCGAAAACTATGACAGGCATATCAGTTTGAAAGGGTTAAAGAATTAGTGTCCATCATAATAGGAAGCATTAGCCAAGAAGGGTGATATTTAAATAAAAAGATAAATAATCCATAACTAAAATATATAATTCATTAAGGGACAAACTTATATTAATAGTTTAAACCTTACATTTTCGAAGACAACTATGTAATTTGGGTATTCACATAATTAAGATGATCTCAAAAAAAATCATGGCAATTAGACCTTGTTCAAGAGACAAGTTTAGTAGATGGATTAAAATAATTACACAAGGTTGAGAATGAAATTACAATACTTGAATGAAACTATGTTGGAGTTACATATCATGCAACCTTCAAACCACAGTTGGTATAGTCTAATCAGTACCTACTATAAATGTAAAATAAGAACATCAAACTCATAAATCACTGAAGAAACCCCAAGAAGGAAGTGGTGACTGATGACCTAGTGATATATGTCTTGACAAGATATTTAAAGGAGTGCCGTGGAATCTCATAATAAGTTTACTAGTCTAGACAAGGACGGACAATTGGAAATTTATGCATAGTTATAGAAGGGAAAGTGGACAAGGTGAATGAGTAAATGATGAAAAGTGATTAGTTATAGGAAGATAATAATATACTAAAGGTGAAGGAGAGGTGTAAATACCTATACAAGAAGGAAGAGACTCTAAAGAAGACTTATAAGAGTAAGAATACATAGTAAGGATATAGTTTCTTGAGAAAAATAACGATGGATAAGGATCTAATATAGGTAATTAAGAAGAAAGGAGAAGTTGATATGAAGGGGATGTGACAAAGAGGATAAGTAGAGGTAAAGCCAAGAGACTATCTTGACTTAGACATTTATATACCTAACCTACACTCTCTTCTAGGCCTACTAGATTATGGGGCTTATTTTTCAATGAAAACCTTTGGATGTTTTACCTATTCTTTGAACCTAATATGGTCTTTCTTGATAGGAAATTTGGACTTGATCTAAATATTTGCTTCACCTATTTTATTTCATAGATTGTAAGCCTTCTAGATGATTTGATTAATTTCCTTATTAACACCTTTTTGACACTCCATAGGCTATTCAGACCTGACCTAATAGTCTTATCTAGATTTTTCCTAACACGCATTTATTACCTTGCAAAAACTATCCATACTTGACCTAACCTTCTTCTCTAGACTTGTCCCAACACCCTTCTATGAGTTATTTTCCCATATTTGTTGTATACATACTTATAGGCTCACTTGCATATGTTTATAATGTTAACCTCTCCCTTTAGTTTTCTATCATTAGGGTTCCTGAGTATATTTTATTTAGTTGAGTTCACATTTTTTATTAGATATTAATTAATTTATAGTCATTTCCTTTTATTTCAGTGTACCATATTTTTTCTTTAAATACCATCTCACGTTACACTATTGTGACACACGATGTTATTTGGTTGGGCATATGTATACACCTTATTTTATCATATTAATGATTTCTCTTCATATATAATTGGCACATTAATATCTTTGAGTGTAAGCCTCAAGGGATGTACCAAGAGCATGATTGGGCTAATTGGAAGTAACTAGTGATAGAATCATGTGTAGAATCACCCTATATTGCACAAGCATGTCTCTTTACTACCTTCCTACCACCCTCCTTACTATCTCTTTATTACCAATTAATATCTTTAGCATGATCACATTTGCATCTTCATTTAGCAACACAAGATTCATTTTAGATCACCTTTATACCTACTTAAAGTTTCTTCTCTACCTCCATTTTCTCTCGTCCCTCACCTTTACACCAAACTATTTTTGGATAATGAGATTGACCATGATCAATTTTTTCTAGTATAACATTTTTCTGAACCAAATTCTTTAACCATGGTCAATGTTGTCGGTAATAGATATTGTCACTTTTGGTTATGTTCTCCTATAAATAGACATTGTTGTTATTTATATGTATCATCATCACATAGTTTTATATGATTTCACTCATAAATCTACCCTTAAAGGCTTAGAGGTTAGTGGAGCTTATACTTATAGATCTATTTTAGAGCATTATGTTACTAAAAGTAATAATTGTATCAACAAATTCCACCAAGTATTTGCACTCATTAACTTTAGGCTATTTTAATTTTTCACCTATCATTTTTGTGTTCCACTTACAACTCTCTCTTGAGGTGCTACTAACTTTGTGAGGGGTTAATGTGATAACAAGTATCTCTTAGGTAAAACCTTTTGTATATAAGTAATTTTACATTATATACTTGTTACCATAGGTTTGTTTTACTTAGTTAATTAGTTAATTATATAGTTGTGTGGTTATATTGTTATGACCATTATTATTTGTCATATTTTCTTTATTCACTCTTGTATGCTTTTGGTTACACCTATGTAACCATTTATTGTTTTGTAACTTTTATCTAATACCTATAAGTAATAAAGCCATTTATAGCCATGTAACTAGATTGCACATCAATAAAATTTATTAGGCTTCTGTCCTTGTTCCTCATTCACATTTTATATTAGAGAATGAAAGAGAGGTCCTAAGTTTTGTAGGAGAGATTGTAATAACTTAGGAGGACTTGGAGAATCTTGAGCACCAAATAAGGAGCCACTGAATCCCTTAGCCACTTCCTAATACCATACACAACCTCCAATACTCCCTATAATACATTGTAAGAAATTTAAAGCAAAATTCGTGTATGGTTGTGTATTGGGGAAGGAGGAGTCACTGAGGCACTAAATTATGCAATAAGAAATACTCAAAAGTAGTATGCAAATATTTGAGAAACAAAACAAATAATATTTTTTCCCTAATAGGGGTTTTTTATCCAAATTTGGAGATTGCTTTAGTTACAACCAAGTTTGGTTGAACCTCCAAATTTGGTGGATTATTTGAAAACTTGTCAATTTTTAATGTAAAAGAGTTGATTTGGGTCATGCTTAAGCGAGTTGGAAAAAAGATGCATCGGCCAAGTTATACGTTGATTTAGGGCCCTATCGATCCCAAGATCAAGTTTACTCCCACATTGCAGAGCCTCCATCTAATCTCCCTTGGCATGTTAACAACAAATTAGGGTCACAGCAGGTCATATTTTTCATAGGCCTTGACTGAGTTGGGCATATAACTTACACATATTGCAAAAGAATCAAACGAAGAACTAAAGGGATGAGGGGCCAAATGGGTTGAGTGATTGAACTATGTTGGGATCCTATTTAGTTGGACTCCCACCAGTCATCCATCATCATATTGATTTAACCTCCTTGAATAAGTTGGGGGCAGAGCCACATAGGTTGAGTCAAGCATTGAGCTAAGAGGCACATTTTGAAGGAAATTTTTTGTATTAGCTACTCTAATATAATAATCTAGGTGAGATCCATTGACGAAGAACTGATTTGATCCCTGCATAGTGATCCAATACCTCTCCAATGCAATGAGCCATTTCATCAAAATGGAGAACCATTTGGACAAGATTAAGGCAGATTAAAACCTTAACTCCCCAAGACTCCTCCAAGTGCCTCGTCGTTGATTTGACTAATAAGGTCGGTAAGGTATGTTTTTATTTATGTGTTTACTTTAAATCACGTTTAAATAAAATATCTCCACCACATCCTAAATCTGCTAAGGTGGATAAGAGTGTTGCTAAGTCATAAGAAAGGTAAATTTCAAGGGTTCACACCACTCCCTCCCCAAAAAAATTGTTTCGAGGTAATTTTAATAGAGTCCATAGAACTTAGTAGTTTCTACAAACTTGTGCCCAACTAGGTAAGTTATCTATAACTAACTAAAGTTATCATGAAAACCCCTACTTAGGGATAAAACAAATCCTCCTATTTGTTACAAAAGTGATTATGGGCATCTTTTGTGAAGGCATATAGCCTAAAAAGGAATATTTTATCTTTTTTTTTTAAATAGTTAATTTTGAGCCAAATTGAAGAGGCCACCGAGGCATGAATATTTTTACCTGCTATTCAATTTTTCCACACAAGAAGTTAAATTCATTTTTTAGTGTGTTGTATTGATTTGTATTATGCTAATGAAACATTTAGTTGGGAAATTATAACAACCCACTATGGTCAAAAATGCTCCAATTTTATTTTTACCTGACTTGTAGTTGCTCCATGCCGACAACTATGCCCCATGGAAGACCAAAAATTGAACTCAACTTGAGTTTGAAGAACTGTATCATGTTTTCAATGGTTTAGTAAATAGATCTAGAGATGACACAACACATCAATGTCCATTTGATAGAGCTAATTAGAAGGAAAATTTTATTATCTTGTTCGTAGTGTCAGATGACATGTAACCAAACATTTGAGATGTCAGAGGGGAAAAAAATCATGGGATAAGTTGAGCACAATATACGAGACCAAGAATAATAACACTACATTGAATTTTTTGAGTCAACGACATACACTAAAATTCAAGTCTAATGAGAAATTTGAGGCTTTCTTGCATATATTTGCAACATTGAGGGATTCACTTCTATCCCTAAAAGAGGAAATATAAGATTATGTTCTCATTCCCATTGTTATGAGAGTACTTCCTCCCTCTATGACGATAATTAAATTTTTAAACCAAACTATCAGCTTTGAAAATTTAGTGAGCTTGTTGTAATAAGAAGATTCATTATACAATAAAGATGATGAAGAAGAGTAGTCACTTTATTCTTATCAGAAAGAGAAAAAAATATAATTATTCCAATAAGTTTGAAAAACATCAGAAATCATTAATGTAGAAAAAAAATTCCTATTTGTAGAAAAGGACGTGATTTGAAAGATTGACGGTACAACGTGTAAAATAATGGTTCATTTAACAACTCCAAACTTAACAATCAACAATCTTATAGGGAAAACCTAGCTACAAACAAAGGAGTAAGAAGTGGAACTAGAGAAATACCATCAACAAGGAAATGTTGCTGAGCAATAAGACCACTCATATGATGAGTATTTCTTATACACTTCCCATTCCAGTGAAGAAACCATGTCTTCTAGTGATATATGGTACATTGATTTGGGAGCCACTCGACACATGACTAGACATAGAGACTAATTATCCACAATAAGAAACACCCTCAACAAATCATGTCTCATTGGGTGATGACTCTTCCTACAATGTCCAAGGTATTGAGAACATTTCTTTACCTTTTGGTTCATGATATTTTATGTTATCATATGTTTAGTATGTCCCTGGTTTGATGAAGAATTTGCTATCAGTAATTCAACTTCTAGATCACAATCTAAAGACTGATTTTGATTTCAAATCCGATAAGAAAGTTCGTTTGATTTGAGATCAATCTAGAAGCTCAAAATTTTTTGCAAAAGATTAAAATGTGGGACAAATGTTCTAGCTTGATTTTTTCCAAAGAGATTATCAGACATTTTTTGCTAAAGACACCTCCTCTGCACAATTGTGGCACCAAAGACTTGGTCACATCAGTTTCGAATATCTCAAAACACTTCATTGGTACATCATGATGAGAGATTTTTCATCCCTCAAAAATGATATAGACAAGTGTTCTAACTACCTCATAGGAATATAACATAGAGCCTCATTCTAGAAGAGTACTTATTGAACTTTAGGTAAGCTTGATTCGGTGCACACCAATAATTTTGGTTTGATGTAGCCTACTTATTCTATATTTTAGTATTTTATCCTATTTTCATGTGAATTGACTAGCCCAAAAATTCAAAACTTGAACCATGAAAACCAAGTCATAATGTGAAAACATGATTCTAAACCTTCCTAAATACCTCTCCTGGCCAGTTTTTCTTCCATGTGATAATCATATTGACCTTTCAAGAAGTCGTAATACATTGGATAAACATATATTAGTTTTCTAAAATGTGTAACAAGGTTCAATAATTCATTCAGTGAAGTGTAGTAAGAGACTAGTTCTCTGACAAGCTTAGAAAGACCAATTTTACCCATTTCGGGGCCTATGTGCATCCTATGTGAGGGTTGCAAAAAGGTATTAAAAATATGAAGGTGGTATTAGAGATCCTGAAAGGTGTTGGAAGTTATTTAGGAATATTTAGGAAATATTTGGTTGTTTAGGGACAGTTTGTGCAAAAGCGGGGTTTTTCAGGTGTAAGGAATTAACAATCAAAATTTGAACCTAGACTTCTCTGGATGATTCTGAAAACTCTGTAAGGAGTTAAAATATAATAAAACAGTAAAGTTAAATATTTAATAATATTCTTCATGGTGGTATCATAAAATTTTATTAAAGGTCTGAAGGTTTCTTGAGACAGGTCAAAATTTACAGGTGTACCTCATTGTCCCGATTAAAAAGGGGTCATTTTTTAGATTTTTAGGCATAATTAAGATCTTAAAAATGTTCCATTTTTCTTATAATTTTATTTTTAGTAAAATTCATCTAAAATTACATCTCACAACTCCATATGGAGCCCAGGGGGTGAAGATTTCATGTTTCTAGGCTATTTTGGGTAAGCCAATGTAAAAACTAGCTTTCCAAATGAGGTAAGGTGCATTTTGTTGTCCCTCTTATCCCTTTGCACAAAATGGGACAAAAAAAATTCCCTATGACATTATTTTAACCATCCAACCACCCAAGTGCGGTCAAGTCAACCCAGGTTGAATCAGAGGTGATTGTTTCCCATACTTAGCCAATTTTTTGTTGTGTCGCTTGTCACCACCTTTCTCTAAGGCACAATTTGGTGTACCTTATATCCATTTTCACTAAATTTTACAATAAATTACACCTCATTCCCACTCCTTTCCCTTGTGCACTCACATGACCCTTCGTCATGCTCTCAAAGATTATTTTTTAGTCCCCGTGCTCAACCACTTAGCCCCTCATGCTCAAACTGACTTTCCAAATGGGTTAAGACACACTTTTATACCCTTCTTGTAATTTTTCACCAAATTTTATATATGGGATGATAAATATTTTCTAGGAGAAAGCCCCCTCTCTTGATCACCCATGTGACCTCTCCCCAGCTATGCAGGGTGCTTATTTGTCTACTACTACATCTCACTCACACTCACTCTTGTGTTGACACTTATATTTATATTTATCAAAGGTGAATTTGTGATCCCCTTATTTCCTTTTTCCCATTTTACCATGAAAACAAAATAATAACCTCATTCAAGCTCACATTTAACCTAGGATTGATCTATGGTCAACAACACATCATAAAAATGAGATAAACCAAATTAAATCATAATTTTTACTCATTACTTATGCATATGATTACATTCCTCCATTATTTCTTCTATCACACCTTCTAACCTCAATTAATGGATGCTATTCCATAGCAAAAAAATTATAGTGATACCCCTCTTTGTTTCCCGGGGATTTGGTAGGCAAAATCACATGAAAATTGGAGCAAATGATCCTCAAAAATTCTAGTTTCATCTAAACCATATTTTTCCAAATGAAGAAGCTGATTTTTATATATATTTAGGAATGCATTTTTGTTGTCATTATTCCCTCCTAAAATAAATTATCACTTTCCTGAAGATCCAAAAGGTAAAAATATATGAAATATGGAGAGAAGGATACTTTAAAAAGTCTAGTTTAAGTTGAGACATTTCTTTCTTCATAGGGTTGCTGATTTTTCAAGATATGCTGGACTAGGTTTTTCTCATTATTTTTCCCCCTCTGATGAAAAAATATTTTTCTCACTCATCCAAATGAAGGAATCATTTGAAACTTGGAGCAGGGAATCTTGGAATAAAACCATAATTTTAAGACCATTTTCATTGCAATCCAACATCTGCAATGTAGTTACTAAAAATAACATGTGTTCATGGTCAGGCATGTATAAGAATATAAAGTGGTAACATGAGGTGAATTATTGACATATGTGGTTCCTGAACAAGTAAGAAACATCATGGAGTGAAAATAGTGTAAAATTTCTAAAATAGAAAGTTTCAAATTTCAGCCCAGAAAGTTGTGGCGGTTCCCATTTTTCTTATATTGTTGCTTTTTTCCATCATCTTGAGTCCAATAATATGTTCCATGTCTCAAATAATAAAATTAGCCATTTACAATATTTAAAAGGATTCTACAGCATCATTTTGATCACATTTGTGTCAAATAGCATACCAAAGTACATCAAGGTGTAGCAGGTGAAACCAGGAACATTATGAGGTCATAAAAGAATTTGAAAAGAGTAAAGATCTCTATTGAAATAAAATTCATCAAGAGGGTGGTCATCATAAGTATGATGAGAGAAGATCACTGTGAGATCAAGAAAGAACCATCATGAGTGATGTCCATAGCCATCTCCATCTTTCACTAGAATGTCTCACAACATTGTTTCTAAACAATCATTCAACAGTTTGGATCATCTGTACATCTTACAGAGGGAGGAAATTGTGATCACCTTTCCTCAAATCAGCAAGTTCTCCATCATACAAAGGTTTATAATCTCTCTCTCTCTCTCTCTCTCTCTCTCTCTCTCTCTCTCTCTCATCTCTCTCTCTCTCTCTCTCTCTCTCTCTCTCTCTCTCTCTCTCTCTCCATATTCTAATTACTCATTAAGAATGCATTTTTTTAGTATTTCATCCTATTAATTTAAGTGACCTCCAACATTATCATTGTAAGGGTCATTTTCCACTAATAAAGGGAAAACCCACCTCCGAGTAATATAAAAGGTCACAAGTGATAGGGATAGGTGAAAAGTCATATGGAGGGAGATGAAAGGATGATTTTTAGTTCTATAAATTTGAATGGATTGTTCATTTAAATAGGTTGGAAATTATTGATTGAATGTATGTTAATGATATTACCACTACTACATCAAGTAATAAAAGTTGTAACTCTTTTATTCATTTTCTTATGTTTTTGTTCTCTTTATCTCTCTATTTTCTAGCTTTGTGAGCATGATAATCTTGTAAAACCAATAAGGGTGTTTGTACCTTTGATAAATGAATTAATAGAATTATATGTCTATGATTTATTATGTCTTATCATTGTTTACGTTATCGTGTTATTATAATTGAATGTGGACCTAGTCTAGTTATTGTTGGTAAGAATCTTATAATGACTACTCACAACATTAACCCTCTCTCCTTATTTCTCCAATTCCCATTGACCCCCCTTCACTGTAATTTTCTACCTTGTACTTCATACGATCACTTTTCCACATGTTCAATGGAGTGTTCTTGTGTGATCCCCGACCCATTGACCACCGCACAACTTTCAAGCAATTTATGTATTTTACATTCAATAATAGGAGCCTCCCCATATGTAACAAAGGAGGCGTTTAGACCTATGACCATTGGCAAAAACCAACAATTTTCCCACATGACAAACTATTTCACAAACATATGATTTACGTTGATGATTATTTGAGAAAATTTTAGATATATCATCTTCATACTAAAGATGAAGCTTTCAATAATTTCAAATTTTTAAAATTGGTTAAAAATGATACTGGTAGAAAAATCAGATCACTCCTCTTAGATCAAGGGGGGGAATTCACTAGTAATGAGTTTAAATCCTTTCTATAAGCTCACGGGATTCGTCGACATATACCTCCACATACACTAAAGAAAATTGTGTTGTTGATATAATGAACCGTACTATCATGGAGATGGTGTGTTTCATTGGTGATTCAAGACTTGTGAAGACATTTTTGGCAGAAGGAGTGAAGACTATAGTTTACCTATTGAACAAAGTGTCCACAGCTTCTCTTAACAGATTAACACCACATGAGGCATGGTCATAGTGAAATCCAACTATTGCATGCCTAATATTATCCAGGTGTAAAGCTAGCATGCACATACCCAAGCAAAAGAGAAATAATTTGGATATGTAAGTAGAAAAATATATCTTCATTGGCTATAATGAAGATTCTATTAGGTACATATGGATGGATTCAAATACCAGGAAAGTCTAAACCAATAGGGATGTTGATTTTTTTGAGAAGAAAGAAGCTAAGGATCCTTCCATAGACTCTCTTGATGTTCATAACACCCCTATTATAGACAAAAAATGTGATGATCATAGTGACGATGGGGATGATGGTGAAAATTTAAGTAGACCACAAGTCACGCGAACAATTCAATGTATGCCTAAGTGGTATACAAATATGATTCAACATGTAAAATTGGATGGTCCTACGAAAAACATCCACTCCTGGACCACAGACTCATATCAAATATTCTAAAGAGGTAAATTATGCCTTGATGAGTAAATTTGTTGAATATGTTGAGGATTATATTATTTAGGAAGCCCTATGGTCTAAAACTTAGAAAGATGCCATGGATGTTGAGCATCAATCAATGATGAAGAGTAATACATAAAAGCTTTCCAATCTTCCACCATGGAAGAAACCCATTGGATCTAGATGGATTATGTAAAACTAATTACAAAGCACATGGGACCGTTGACAAGTATAAAGAAAGACTTGTAGTAAATGGGTATGTTAAAAAGGAAGGCATAGACTATGAGGAGACATTTTCTCCCACATATAATATCAAAATGATCAAGATGATATTTTCCCTACTTGTATAGTTTGGATGGAAATTTCATCAAATGGACATGAAAGTGCCTTTCTCAATGGAGACTTACAGGAAGAAGTCTGTATGAGTTAACCAGAGGAGTTTCTAATAGCTGGAGAAGAAGAAAATGTATGTAGACTCATAAAATCATTATATGGTATTAAAAAATATCCCTAGACATGCTACATCATGATTTATGAGCATCTCATTCAGCATTGATTCAAGAGCAATCCATATGATCAAAATATCTACCTTAAGAAGTAAGGAATGGAGATTATCATTGTTGTTGTATTTATCGACGATCTAGTCATCACCAATAACATAGTGAAGATGATTGATGCGACAAAAAAATATCTTAATTGATTGTCCAACATGACAGATATCAGGCTCATACACTATTGTCCTAGATTGGAAGTATGGAAGAAGGGGAATAATATATTTGTTTATAATTTGAAATATTCCAAGACCATGTTCAATAAATTTAGGAGGATGGAATTCACATTGATTACCACACCTACGGAGATAAGAATTCAATAATCTCATACAGATCTATCTCCACTGGTAAATACAAATCTCTATCAACAATTAATTGGGAGTGTAATTTCCCCGAATTATACTAGACCAGATATTAATTTTGTAGTTAGCTATCTTTTTGATATAGTGTTTTCATTGATGTCAAAATGTCATGATGTCATTAGGTGTCATTGATGTCAAAATTTGATGATGTCATTAGGTTTCATTGATGTCAAAATATGAAAGAAACCTGAAGGTTGATTGGTGGTGTCTTGTGAGTTGTTTGGTCTCGGTGATGGTTCATGGTGTCTTGAGTCAGTTTGAGGGCTTGTAGAGGTTATGAAGTGTTTTGGTTATGCAATAGTGATGTCACGAGGTGTGATGAAGGTCCTAACAGGTGTGCAATTGTGTTAAAGGGATGATGAGGTCATATTTAGTGAAGCAAGCATATTCAAGGTGCTTGTTATTGAGGCCTAGGAATCAGAATGAGGCATGACTATTTTAGTGATGCATGTAGCAGCTATGTGATCTTGGTGAGAGTGTGGTAATCATGAATATGTGGTGTAGGGAGATACTAGACATGCTAGAAATCACAACATCTAACATACTAGACTTATTCTCGAGTTGTATGTGACATAATGAGGTGTGCAGGCACGAGTTCATACTGGAAAAGAATATATGAGTAGTTTCATAAATTTGGTATGTTGTTCCTATCATGTTAGTGAATATTGAGGTTTGTACTTTGAGCATTTTGCATGGAATGTGAGTTTTTTGGTTTGTTCTTAGACCTAGTCTTTGATAAATCATGCCCTAGTGTGGTGGAGTCAACATTTCTTAGTGTATTTGAGAAAATGTGAGCATTGGATAATGTGTGGTAAGTTGATATAAATGTTTGGTCCAAGTTTCAGGACTTTTTGTTGAATATTTTATATGTTATTGCATTTTTTCCCTTACCGAATTTCGGGAGTGAGAAACCAAGGTTGAATTTGGCCTTTTGATGCTCATTGGCACGTGTATGGTTAGCATGAGGACTGAATATATTGGGGATAGTTGAAGAGGTATACTAATAAGGTTTTCCAAGTGGAATGAGGTCATTTGATTGTCATAATTTTATGAAAAATTGTTAAGAAGGTACACAAATTTTAAACCCTCTTAAAACCCTAGGTCTAGAGTGATTAAGAAGAACTTCATGGTACAGAAATAGAATGGATTTTTTGATAAAATATGATTATTGGAGGTTGTATAGGACTATCTTAGGTTTCTCTAGGTGTAAGTTAGGTGTCTTGGCTATGTGTGGGCCCCACTCTAAAATGCAAGTGTTTGGAAAATTTTATTTTGTGCTCAAGTTGTCCATTGAACCTAGTAGCTAATTTAGTTTTTGATAAAGTATAGGAGTTTTAATAAAATTCCATGATGGTTTAAAATTATATTTTATCCCTTAGAATGTCCAATGAATTCCATTTTGCAAGACTATTTTTGGGGCAGTTTTTCACAGTTTGAGGTGATCTGGTTGCAGACGTGATTTGGAAGTGCTACAATATGATTTATGGAATGATTTTAGTTTGGTTTTTACCTTGAGGCTATGATATTTACATTGGTATATTAAAATTTCATGGATGATTGGTTTTGAGCTTGTTTTTTGAAGACTAGTTTTTGAGTAGCATGTTTGTGCTTGTTCTTGAGTGGATTCATGGTGTGAGATGATGGTTTTGAGTTATTATATATTTCTATAGGTTTTTTATGGTCTTATAAAACATTTATAAGTGTGTTATAAGTATTGGTGAAGGTTTTTTTTCTCTAAACCTTTCAGTTTTGATGAGTAGGTATTTTTATTGCTTTAGGGCATCTTCAGTCATAATGGAGGTCTATATAGTTCTAGATGGTGTTGAATGCCTATATGATCCTATGAATGATGTTTTGATGATTTTATTATGTTTTAGGTCATTATTATACTCTATGATAGATGACCTTGGTGAATTAGGATCAAGAGACAAGTATATAGGAAAATTAGAAAGATCATTTGAGATAGTTGAGCAAGTGAGAGAAAGTGCGAGCTAGGAGGGTAATTCCAAGAGGTGAAAGAGATACGTGTGACCTTAAAGAGAGGTAAAATAGTGTGTGATGATTTTCTAGAGTGTTTTAAAGTGTAGGATAGGTAGGTCATTAGATATAATTAGCTTGGTGAAGAAGATTTAAAGTGAGTTGACCTAGAGAGAAATTTTGAAGAAAGAGAAGAGAAGTCGGATTCATTGTGTCATCTTCAGTTGTTGTAGAAAAAAATTAGTGGTGACAAACATATCAGGTGGATATGGTTGGTGTTGAGTCATCTTTGGGGTTGGTAGCTCCTTGTAGGGCTGGTGCTCTATAATAATAAGGGGTTAGTACTCCTTATGGGGTTGGTGCCTCAGTAAACCTAGGGGTTAGTGCTCGGTGTTCAGTTGGTGATAAACTAAATTTGATTCATTAATCTAATAAATTTTTGTTTTAGTGGGTTTTCTTCCCCTCAATATTTCCCCACTTACATCTTGTGTTGATGTGCTCTCATTTGCTTCTTTATGGATATGTTCTTGTGGATGCATGCTTAATGGTTGTTTGAATTGTTAATGGATGAAGGTATATAAGTGGATGAAATTTTTTTATTAAATATTGATTCAAACCCCCCTTAATATTTTTTACTTCCAATAATTGGTATCAGAGAAAGGACTTTAAAGCAATATTAACAAGCTTGTGGTGATCTATGAAGCACATAATGAATCAACTATGGATATTTGTAATCGAAGTCTTAAAGGCGTAGGTTGGGTTCTTGGTAAAAATCATATTAAAAGGAGCTAATAAGATTGTGTTAATTATCAAGAATGAGCTAGAAGATGAAGAATGAAGAAGAATCCCTAATTATTAAAAGTGTCTTTCATACTCAAAATGAAGACATGATTTGGTACATTAACTGCGGATGTTCAGGAAACATGATAGGAAATAAAAGTGAATTATTCTCATTGAAGGAGAACCTAGCATGATCGGTAAAGTGTTGTGACAATACATCTACCAAGAAAATTGGAAATGGTTCCTTGAGTCTATACAATTTAAATACCTTGACAAAATATGTGTTGTATGTGGAAGTGTTGGAGCATAATTTACTTAGTATAAGCCATATGTGTAGTCAAGGGAACATGTTGGAATTTCACAAAAAGGGATGTGACATAAGAAAAGTCAAGACAGGAGAGTTAGTTTCTAAGGCTGAATGAACTGAAAACAATATGTATATTTTAAATGAAATTAAGAAGGAAAACTTATTCATGAGTAAGGGTGATGAAGGATGGATATGACATAGAAGGATGGGGAATCTAAATTTTGATAACTTCATCAATATCAGTACGAAGAAATGTTTAATAAATATGTGATATGACTCACCAAGTGATGTGGATGATGCCCCGAGATGACAAGGCAAGTACCTCACACCAAAACCCCCCTTCATTGTAGCTTAGGATGAGGAAAGAAATTCCAAAATGAGAAATTGTTCAAAACAACTATGCTTGATGAGGTACCCATGTAAAAAAATGATCTCAAGTAATGGAGGAAAACCCAATGGGAAAACATCCACTTACAAGAGATACAAGAATCCCCTAAATAACCTAAGAAAGATGTGTCAGATGAGTCATGACAACTAAAGACCTATTGAGTAACCCATGTACAAAAAACAATATTTATTGAATAAGAAAAGAAGAGAGGAAGGAGACAAGAGAGATTAAAAAATATGTGAAGCCACATTAGACCTCATCCTAGAATGAGATCACAAGTAAGGATACTTTTCCTCAACAAAGGGTTTAGTAAATAAGCCTACAATTGGATCTGAAATCTGCAACTGTGTGAAGTCTCTAAGAAGAATGTGAAGTCTCTGAGAAAAGTGTCGATGATGTGTTATTTTTCCTATTCACATCAAAAAATGTTTCTTCCCTTAGGAGGAACATATATGATGTACTAAAAATCTACCCAATTTCTAAAGTAAAATTAAGGCAACAATACGAAGAACTCTGAAATTGGTCCATTAAAGTGTGACTTAGGTCTATAAAACTTATGAAAAAGAACCGGAGGTAATGCCACTGAAGTAGAATTGTTAGAGTATGAGAATGGAACATTCATCAAAAGAATGTCCATATAAAGTGAAGGCAAAGTAACAACCCCAAAATAGTAGAAAGATGATCCATGAGTAGAGGTGGATTAGTGATGGTCTCCAAAATAGTGGAAGTGACAAATTTATGAGAAGGGTAACTCCCAAAAAAGGAGATGGAATCCTCCAAAACACCTAAATATGGAATATAAACTCCATGTACTACAACACAAGTAGGCACTGTAAAGAGACTACTAAGGTCCAAAAAATACTCATCCTAAAAGGGTTGCTCAAAAAATAAAATAGAAAATTCTGACACGTATGAACCATCAACACAAGGAGGAGGAGTGGAATAAGCCTCACACACTAGAAGTGGAATGGAGGTAAATGCAATGAGATTATGAAGCTAGGAGCAAGACCATCTGATGTCTAATGGGAAAGGAGGAGGTTCAACATTCTCTAAAAGGTGGTTGGGAGAAGGATGAAAGAAGTCCTCATTAGTACTCTCATTATAAAAACTAGAAAATCAAACCTCATCATCAGGGATAGGAAAAAAAAAATTTGTGTCAGTAGAACTATCATCATATGAAGAAGGTGAGGAAAAAATGGTATTAGAAGAATAATTAGCAATAGAAATATTTGAAGGGTTTCTGAATAAATACTAAAGAATGCTCCAAATAGTGCAATGTCACTTTGTGTTCATCACATGATGGTGGAGAGGCATGGAAACATGAGACAACAAGTGACCATAAACCTGATTGCAGGTGTCAAGCCAATGTTCAAGATGATAAGGATCAATAGGTTCATGAACTTTCCCATCCAAAAAGGATAAATGCCTTTGTGAGTAAGGTTTTGTTCCAAGCAAGCGTGTCATAATGTATAATTCTCTCTACCAAAAAGAATAGGTAGAGGCTGAGAAGTAATCCAACCAAGCTCGATTCTAGACAAAACATCCTCCATAGTACATTTTCAAAATGAGGACTGTAGAAGAGTCGTGCACAAAAAATACACGTACAAATGGACGTGGTGACAATTTTTGCACTCAGTGCAAAAAGGTCAAATCGAAACTTTTAATTTTTCTCATATTGGTTAGTTATGAGTATGGTTATGTTTAGGACAACCACCTTTGATTTTGATGCAATTTTTTGGTTCTGGACAGTCTTGGAAGTCATTTGGAATCAAAACTACAACTTGAGTACAGTTTAAGAATGCCATGCCTCATAGATGCAGCCATTCCATTTGAAACCCTCGTCAGAACTATGCAACAGCTGTAAACAACCATTGCAGGGCCCTGAGGAAGGTAGGAAGGGCAACATGTATTAGACATGATGTTATGAAGCTACAGATAGGTGGCAGTTTTGAAGGAAAATTTTCACTCTTACAAGCAGTTTGCATTTTCAGTGGGTGGCAATAAGGTACACTTGATTGTTTATTTATTTCTATGATTAAGTGAATTATTTAAGTGTTTTGAGTTGTATAAGTTCATTCATTATCCATACAAATGAAAGAAAGTACAGAAAGGAAGGACATACATCTAATAACACAAAAATATTTTCATTTATTCATGAGGAATAATAGTACATATTTTTCTCACACAAGCTGTGAGAAATAACTGAAAGGAAAAACAATGCATATATTTATGAAGCTGAAAATGTAAAGAGGTAAAAGAAACCCGTCATTTCCTCGAGGGAGTGTTCTTCTCTTTCTGAACTGTTGTTCCAGCTGTCCACTACAACTGCATCATGGTACCTAAAAAGGGAGAAGAAAACGATCATCAATACTGAGCTCAGGGTTTAATTTAACTCTTTATACTTCCAACTTCATAAATTCATGCATTTAAAAGTGTAATTATCAGGTGAAGTAGAAGAATCAGATTTTAAAGGATGAAGTTAACTGAAACGAGATAAAATTACAGCTGAAACAGAATGAAAAGAGAATTCTAGGAAATTTTGATAGGGCTTCGCCATGTAAAATGGACATTTACGAATTTTCCAGCATGCATGTAAAGCTGTAATGAAGCTCAAATATAGTATTTAAGTAGAAAAGGAAAAGAAACTACAACATTCCAACAAAACTTCAAAGTTCATCATACAGGAATTTGTGAAACAGAGATTCCATAAATAATATGTTCTTTCCGGGTTCTCAAATAAAAGTAAATAATTAACTTATACAGCTTTCAAAAAAACAGATTCTCTAATTATCTCAGCAAGAATGTATTATACAAATGCTACAGTGAAAGATATCATTCAAAGTAGAAGAAACAAGTTGTGCAATCAAACAATGACCCAGGGCAGAGTATATTTTCAAATTTTGGATTATCAAGAAAGTATGATATAGAATGAAGAAAATTATTACAGTCAATCTCATTATTGCAAAAAGGAGATGAGTTCAGTTAAAGAAGTCTACAGGAGCATAAATTTCTCCATTTCAGCAGCAACTCAGAATAACTGATTATTCAGATCTACAGTTTTCACAACGAATTTTGCACAGAACTTTAAAGCAATTTTTTAGTCACATCAAGCATCAACTGAATCAAATACAGGTACCATAAAAGAATATATATTTCTAATTGATAAATAGTGAAGCCAAGTTCTAGTGTTCTAATGGATCTGAGATTTTTTCACCCAGTCAAAACAGTCAATAGAAACTTACAGAGATCATTTTTTGCAAGCATGAAAGGATAAGTATGAAGCTCAAATACAGATACTCAGAACTCAAGATACACTAATCCATAAGTCATGACTGCAGGTTGAAGCCCAGAATGAGCTCGAAGGGTTCAACATAAAAGAACAATGATCCATTTTTTAAGGAAACCCAAAAGGCAGTATTCAAAATACGCTACAGAAACTACAAGTTCTTACATGGAATGTTTGTAACTTGCGAAAGGAGAATTTAGAAATCATATCTAATGTAAAAGAAAATTCATATCAGAATAGAGCTCTTGAATTGAGGAATTGTAAAATAGAAAACTAGAGATCCATATCTCTTCCACAAGATTCAAACTCATTAATTACAAGGCCCAAATAGGGTAATTCTCACAGAATATGCCAAATAATGCAAACTCAGTAATGGGTATAAGTGAGATATTATCAGAAGTAGAGTTCTTGTAGGGTTCACAGTTTAATGATAGATTTCAAAAAGTGCTAGTGATGGAATTTGAAAGGGAGAAAAAGCTAATCATAAACAGTATGAACATATAGTAAAGCTCAAAAAGACATTCATGGCAGCCCAGTTTTTGCAGTCAAAACCCCCATGTTATCTTCATAGAAAAACAAACTATATGCCACAAAGTGAATAAATGCACAGATTATCCCGTGATATCAAGTTATGGAAAGCCTTCTCAGGAACGTGCCACCAAGATAATGCAGAACCCAGATTTAGGTATCAACATCAACATACAACCAATTCAAAGTAAATCAATGGCATCCCTTTTGCACAACATAATTGATTTTTTAGAATACAAAAATCGAGCCAAAGATTTCATAACAGAGTTGGAGAAATTCTCAAAGTCAAATATATACGGATACTAAGAACTCAAAATACGCGGATCTAAATATCACTCACCTTTATCCTTGGAGGTTTCGAGTAAAACATTGTGGAACCAGAACACCCCATTGGAAAACATATCATATATGAAGAACATGAAAATGACATAATTCCTTCGAAGATTGTAGAGCTTACAAGCTCAAAAAACCCAATACAGTGTCAACATTGGTCGATGAAACATAGAAACCAGAAAATCACTCAAAGCATGAACAAAGGATCAGAGATACAAAGAGCTCCACATTCACTTTGCATGGTGCCAAACATCCACAACCACCTTGCTTAGAGATCTCAAATAGAGCTCAGAACAAGAAAATGGATCAACAGAGGTAAAGGCTTCAAAAGATGCAGAAGAATTGATCTCGAAAAATCAATCATCAATGGTGACTCGAGAAAACTCGGCCAGGGCTTCGCCAAGAGTGAAAATGCAAATGAAAATGAGAGTGAAAATGCCAAATGATAGGGTTTTGACCCCTTTTCCTCCATAAAATCTTGCAGTGAGTTAATTAACTCGATGAGAGTTAAGGTACATACGTGTCAAAGCCACAAAAACCCTAATTTCACTCAGGTTAGTTTTGAAAGAAGGGCCACCAAGGGTCAGAAAACATGCAAGGGGTGACTCATCATGGTGAAGGGGAATCAAGGCCCAACATTGATAGTCATTTGCATTGAATTAACCTATAAGTCTAAACCATAGTCCAACAGGGGTGAATATGGTGGAAATGAGCTGACAAGTAAATTACGAAACAATGATAAAATCGAAAAGGTGGCCGAGTAATATCGCTCAAACCATGTAATAGCTAACATGTGTATCATATGCAATGGTCAATCCAAAATGGGGCTGAATAATCAAACAATGATTATTATCATAACCATGGTCTAAGAGACCCGTGTATCAAACCATGACTATTATATGTTATGTTAAGGGAGACCCAATAAATAACATGTTCATGTCATGATAATATAGTAATGACAAACAAGAGTATGGGCACATGAACAGAGGTGGTCCCCACAAGAGGTAAACAACTTACAGGAGATAATATTTCCTATGATCATAAAGGTGAAATGTGTCAACATCATATGCATCAAAGGATGATGCAATTGAGATGTCAACATCAAGACCTGAGCTTGGAAGTGGTCCCCATCAAGTGGATATTTGGATGTTTATTTTTTGCAAAATATTCCAAGTATTGTAATTATTTTTACACTCATAGGGAGTTTTTTTGCCTTGCCTTCACAACAGGACATAATAGAGAAGAAGATGAAATTGCATGCCCATGGAGAGAGACCTGCCTAGCAAATAATCTTATTTTTTAGCAAATTATTCACCTTCTTTTCTTAAAAATAGAACAGCCAACTTCAGTTTGACTGTATTGTAATCAAGGCTATTAATGCCTATTTGTAATTACATGCTCTATTTTTATTCCTTTATCTATTATTAAATAAAGGATAAAAATAGAATGCATGGGTGAGTACAAGCCTTAGGCTATTTTTAGGAAGAGGGTGAATTTTATTTTTGCTATATATTGTGTGCCTTTGCAAAGCACAAGGAGCTTTTTTTTATGGAGGAGGTTTTTTTTTCATTGAGGAACTTCTTGAGGACTTTTTCGATATAGGAGTATTGAAAAAAATTTTGCTAGTTTTTCCCTCTGAGTGTGAAGTATTTTCTACCTTTTCAATTATTTGCAGTCTTGTGTATGTTTCTATTAGTCTTATGAATGCAAATTCCCTGATCAATCATCTTACCCTATTACAAATTCAGTATTTTCTGCATAATTTCAATGAGCATGTTAACTTATTAGTACTGTTGTGATTTTCTCCCTAAGTATAACCAAGTGTTTTTCCCTTAGATGTTCTGTAAAAAAACTATTGGCTTGTGCATCAAAAATTCTTCCCATATCAGTTGTGCATATACTCAGTCAAAGACCTCATACAAATTTGGTGTATCACCTTAGTTTTAATTACTTTACAGTCATCTTTTACTCTTAAACCCCAGAATCAATTTAGGATACATCAACAAGGAACCAACCTTGATACTAGAGACTCACCTCAAAATAGGTATACCCACAGACCTGAGGTGTTTCCATTGTATCTATGAAAGAGAGAAATCAAATTTTGCAAGCTTAGAAAACTTACAACCATCTCTCTACAAGGTGCACTTTCGATAGATAACAAGACGTTGGACTCAATTGAAAATGTGTCTAGATGCAAGAATAGATGAGTGTAAGAATACATATAAGGTTCTAAGATGTTAGAATATGCCACGAATATGTATGCATGTAATTATAACACCCAAGAACAATGATAACCCCCTTATTTGTGGTACTTTATAAATAGTGTGTTGGTTAAAGTAAGGGGTGTTTGTGTGATATGAATGAATAATCACCTTACAGTAGGTGAAAAATTGTGCAAAAGTGGAGGCCACAATAAGTTTCAGTCAGAATTTGAGGAACAACAGGTAAAAAAGAAAAAAAGTGAAAAGGTAAGGAATAAGGGGGAAAAATAAAGTTCAGTGTGAGAAAAAATTTCTAGCATCACATAAGGGGCTCTCTTGCCACAAGGATTTAGCAGATGTGCTCATAATCCCGCAAGTGAAGAAGAGCACTACAATGAAAAATGACTCCAAAACAAGTCAAAAGGCCCCAATTTTCAAAAAATGACTCCACAACGTGCAACAAACCACCTAAAAATGCCAAAAGGCTCTACAAGGGACCTATAAGATTTA
Source organism: Taxus chinensis (assembly GCA_019776745.2). Taxonomy (NCBI): domain Eukaryota; kingdom Viridiplantae; phylum Streptophyta; class Pinopsida; order Cupressales; family Taxaceae; genus Taxus; species Taxus chinensis. The sequence goes on along the minus strand of CM034147.1, from coordinate 203,324,521 downwards.
AAAATGCTACACAATCCCAAAAAATGTATGTAAAAAGATGCCCAGTAACCCTAGTTTTGGAATAATTTTCATTCAATTTTAGTTAATCTATGGAACATGAAAATAAAAAAACAGGTTTAGAAAAATAAAACAAATAAGTTTAACTTAAAACTTAACCTCCTAATAATTGACCTTTAAAAATTACCTTTCCTTTTTATATAAAAATAAAGGTATAATTTAAAATATTAATCTAAGATATTAATAATATTAACCTAGGATAAAAAGTAGCTGAAGCCAAATAACTATACATAGAAAAACATATATTAAAGTGAGTGACATTTTGAATTTGGCAATGGAATCAAAAGGATGGGTTGAGCAGTCAATGGAGGGGTGAGAAGGAGGAGCCACGTGGTTTGAGGAGGGAGGTGCACGAGGAATCCAGGTAATGGTCGATAAGTAGAGGACTTGGGAGTGAGCTCTATATAGAGCTTAGCGAGTCAACAATGAGTAGGTTAAGGGAAACACATGGAAGTAACGGTATGTAACCCAACGAGGTCAGCAAAGTAGGCAAGAATGGTTCAAGTGAGGAATTTTGGAAATGGGATGAGGAAAGGCTCATAGAACAACTAGGGAACTAGGTGGAGAGAACCAAATGCATAGAGATCGACAGGGTCAAAGGTTTTAATGCAGGGAGCTCAACATAGTGGTCAAGAGAGCCAAAATAAGCACGAAAGGGATACCAAAGTGCATGATATGATTGATCTCATCATGGGAGGTAGGTTTTTTCAATCCATAGGACAAGCTAACAGGGAGAAAAGTGAGTTCAAGGGGTGATATTTTATGTTACTGTAAGGAGATGAGAAAAACTTATTTGGTCTAAGGCAAGTGACGAGAAGAGATAAGGGAAGACTTAGCTCAAACACGAGCTAGAAATAAAATAAAAATCGTCAAATAAGACCAAAATAGGGGCTGAGTAGGAAACAAGGTAGCTGATGGAGGTAGGGCTTGACAAGTTAGGCAATGAGAAAACTAACTTGTCAATCAACTCACATAGCAAGGAAACAACCCACACAACACAACTCGTTGAGTCGGAGGGGAGCTCACCAAGGCAGCAAGTAGCTTGGACAAGATGGGAGGAGCTTGGTGGGAGCTTGGGATCTGGGTGAGGATATGTGGAAGGGTGTAGGAAGAAAAATAGGAATTGCAAAGGAGGCATATTTGTAAAATAAATAAAAATAAATAAAAAATCCAATAAAATCAACAAACCCCAAAAATACCCCCAAAATAATATTAGCACCAAAGATGGTCGTAGACAACCATGTTTTGTGAGGCAACTCCTAAAAGTCCCAAAACTCTAAAAGCAACATGTACATGCACCAAAAACAAAACTCAAACTAGTAAAACTCCATAAAACCGATATGAACCCAAATAATGCAAGTAAAACACAAATCAAAAAATGGAAAATGAAGCTTTCAAAATAAACTAGAAATAACATGAAACCAAGAGTAATAGGCAAAAGATGATGGATAGTGAAGTGAATCCCAACAACATGCTATGATACCATGTGAGAGAATGTGATAACAAGGATCAAGTGGGATGATAGGTATATCAATCTAGTTGCACTCAAATGAAAGTGTGACAGAGTTCCATGTAGTAAGCATTCAACCACCATGAAATGTGTATGTAAAAGAAAAGGGTCTACTCATTCTCATAGATCATAAAAAGAGGTACAAATAGGAGTGTTTTGTAACTCCCAATGCAAGACAAATCATACCTCCATAAGGGAGAAGAGGAGTTACATACCAGAAATAGAAAGTAACTCCTAGGGTTCATTTTAACACCCTCTTAAAAAAATTATCATAGATTGGGTGGTGAATCTCTGAAATAGACTTTCGAAAAAATGGAAAATATCCATAAAATGATTCGTGGCAAAGGTCATTTGGCGAATCAGTTTTTTCTACATTTTCGCAATGTTGGACAATTTTTAAACCATACATACTCATAGGAATTGAGTTGGAAGGTTTTCCATGCACCATCAGATAGACTGTGCTAGATAACCGTCCATTCACCATCAGACATAATGTGTTAGACGACCATATTTTGATATAGATGTTTTATGATTAGATGACCGTCATTTGGTGTAGGCGTTCACTGATTAGATGATCGTTTCTTCCCATGGATGTTCATATTTATAACTGAGACATCAAAGTGTTAGATTCTCATATTTTTATTATCACCTTCTCAACGTTTGGCCATCTCTTCGATAATAGACGGTTATGTCTCCTAGAAATAGACAGTCATCTCTTAGTTGGATGTTTTACCTAGAAACAAGTAAACGTCCCAATATCACTCAGATGGTTGCCACATGTCCTGAGCCATCCCTTTATTTGATCATGCCACTCATCTCTTGGTCATCCCTCTTCTAACATGTGTTTCCTTGAAACTCTCCACCTATCATTTTCTGCCATGTGTCCTCATCATGAACCCAGCCTTACAGATATCACTACAAGGTTCATTTATTTACTTTTTTCCAAAAACATTTACAAATATACAATGTTATGAATCTAATTTTCTATGAAACCATCATGGCATCGGTAATTACAATAAACATGTAGCTTCATTCTTAACCAACCCTCCATCTCGTACATCTTAGAATAATGGTGAGTTCCACAGGTACTCCTGCCTTCAAATTCTAGTGCAAAAATCTCATGTGCCATCAAATCACAACAATAATGAAACTAAATGATACACATGAAGTCAGGATGCACAAAAGACAATTCACTAGATTCTCTAATATAATGATGGAGAAATTGAAAATGCAACAACATGAGGATCTGTGGGACAACATGAACATCAACCAAGTTGCACTCCAACATCATGATAAATTTCAATGGGGTAGTGATCACCAACCATGAAAATGTGCATGCAAAGAATGAAAAAGGAAAAATATCAATGTCCTCTCATTCCATGTAGATATGAAAATGGTAATGTGTACAAATAGAGGATGTTGTGTAACCCTCAGTGCATGTAATCATACCTCCTTAAGGGGGAGTTACAATCCTAGAATATAAGTGACTCCTATATGATGCACTGATGCACATTGACACATAAGGAATCTAATGATGACCTCTAGGAAACATATACCTATGACCTCACCTAAGTGAGATGAATCGTGTAGTGAGGCTGTAATACACCTAATAAATAAATAAAATATGGAAAATCCAAATCACACCAATACCCCCCCTTCATCGTAAATTAGGATGAGGTGGTAAGTCAGAAATGAGAAATGGGTCCTTGAAACAGTTCCTGATGAGGCACCCATGAACAACAAGGATCTCATGTAGTGGACGAAAACCCAGTGAGAAAAACATCCACACCAAGAGATGAAAATGCTCTCTAGCAATCTAATAAAGATGCAATCTCTCTAGAAGAAGAAGGGGGAGACAAGAGGAACATAGAAGAATCCATATGCGAGTATGAACTCTGTAACTCTAAGAAGTATCCAAGAAGAATTTTGATGATGTAGTTCTTAGCCTGTGGACTGAAGAAGAACCACCTACATCGAATTGTGTGCGTACCCTTGGGAAGCAAAAAAATGGAGTACTAGAAGTCTTCCCACTCCACGAAGGAATTTGAAGGCAACAATACAAATAACTCTAGGTATGGTCCATGTAAATGTGACATAGGTCTAGAAAATGAGTGCCAAACAACCAAAGGTAATGTCACAATTCCAAAACTGTCAGAGTGTGAGAGAGGAACATCTGATGAAAGGATTCCCAAGTTAAGTTAAGGAAATGTAACAACCCCCATAATAGAGAGAGGATCCACAAGCAAGGGTGGATCAATGATGAAATCTGAAAAGGTGTAAGTGATAAGAGTCCCAAAAGGGGCACTCCCAACAAAGGAGATGAAGGAATTCTCTAAATAAAATAAAAGGATGAGAAAATTTGGGTTGTATTGCATCACAAGTAGGCAATATGAAGAAACGATGAAGCTCTGACAGATACTTGTCCCAAGAAGGGGGCTTGACAAACAAAAGAGTGATGTCTACCAGGTATGAATCATAAATCGAAGGAGGATTGGAATGGGCCTTGCACACTGAAAGTGGAAAGGAGGTGGATGCAATGAAAATATGAGGTTGAGAAGGAGACTACTTGATGTTTGACAAGATAAGAGGGTTGAGAACATACTCTGGAATAGATCTGAGAGAAGGAGGAGAGGAATCCTCAGTAGTTCTCTTGTCATCAGAACTAGAAGCACGATCCTCATCATCAGGGATAGAAAAAAAAAAGTTTGTGTTAGCAGAAATATCATCACATGAAAAAGAAGAGGATATAATTGGATCATCAACAACAAAAAAAGCAGTATGTGAAGGGTCTCCAAACAAGGACTAAAAGATTCTCCAAATGGTGTGAGGAGGATCTAAGTCTACCACACAAAATTGGATAGGTTTAGAGACATACAAGATCAAGTGACCAACAACATGGTTAAACATGTCGAGAGAGTCCTCAATATGACAAGAATCAGTGGGTACAGGAACTAGCCTATGTAGAAAGGGAGTAAGGATTATGTGAGAAAAGTAGTGTTCCATAGAAGCATGTCATAACATGTAGTTCTCTCATAGACTAAGAATTGGTAGAGGTTGTGAGGTGATCCTGTAATGCTCAAGTCTGGAAAGAGAATCATCCATTATATGGAAGTAATAAGTGCAAGGTACACGAGAAGAAGGGTGTGTGAATAAAAGCAAGGTGGTAAGACGTCAAAATCATCTGAGAATTCATCTTCTTGTAATACAACACCCAAGAACAATAATAACCCCTTGTTTGCGGCAATTTATAAGTAACACATGATCATAATAGGGTATGTCTATGCGATGTGGGACAGTTTACCACTCACCTTGCAGTAGGTGATGAATCACGCAAGATTGGATGCAATCACTAGCCATAGGTGAAGAGGATCACTACAAAAAATAAGATTTAAAAAGGCCTGAAAAATCCCAATAACCCTATATGGAGGCCTGGAAAAAAGGAACCCCCCTTATAATGATGAATCTATTTATTTTTCCCTTAATTAGATTAGACTAATTTGAAGAAGGGAAAAAACAATGAGAATAATTTAAACTAAGGGGTGAAATAAGTCATGACCAAGGGGAAAGCTGGAGGCAACTCAGTGAGCTATAGGGAGCTCGATGGATGAGCTAACAAAGAAGCTTGGGTGAGTTATGGGTGATCTCATCAGTGAGCTATGTTATGAGTTAATGAGTGAGTCATGCACGTCGAGTTTTCAGGTGAGCTCATTGCAGGCTAAACAGAGGCTAGGATGAGTTGACTCAATGAGTGCAAAGGGGTGGTCGTCGAGGTGATGATGTGGTGTGCTGAGTTGCTGCACTGAGGTGGACTCTAAGTGAAGACTAAGCTCAAGTCAAGAGAGGTTTACACGTGTTGAGGAAGTAATGTAATGGCTACTGGAACCAAAGTGACACATGTCTGAACTACTAGATGTTAGTCATGATAGTCGAAGGGTAGGTGAGGTATAGTAGCATTATACTAGAAAATATTTCATGAATGGTCAAGGGGGAGGATTCCATGTAAATGGTGAACTGAATCAACAAGGTGCATGAGTAATAATCTATATAGTGTGCTCAAGGCTAAGTGATGAAAATGGCACAGAAACACGAGCTAGCAATAGTCATATGTAAGAATGAAGAAACCCAAACCATGTCAAGAAGAAAAATCTTAAACAGAGGGAAAACACATAAACACAAGTCACTGTGGGAAAAGGCGAGGTGAACGGATCACAGTTTGGCTAAGGTCGAGACAAAGTCAAACAAACTAGCAGAGTAGGATGAGAACAATCTAACGCGGTGTAGGATGCCGATAAGGAAGAGGTGAATACAATGCAAATGAGCAACACGGGAGTTGAATATCAAACCTCACAAAAAAACACATTCAAAGAAACCCAAACACAGGAGGAACAAAGCAAAATGAATCAACAGAAAAATAAGGAAAGCTTGAATAATGCAGATCGATCAATGAGAAGAAGCAACAAGCTAGGAGGTAAGACAGATGAACAAGCTAGGGGAGCCAGGTCGGTTCCCATTTCAAAAATATGGGGACGATTTGGGCTCAAAAGCATTTTTAACCAATAAAAACTTCAAAAAACCTGCATTAAACCCTTGAATTGAAACCTTAGATCTGCAACCTGAAACAACAAAACACCTCCAAAAGTGCATACAAGGTTGATAAACCCCGAAAATCATGAACACACGATCCAAGCACCTCGAACAAGATTTAAGACCCATAAAGACAATAAATCAATGCATTTGACATATGAATGAAAAATACGTTACGATGTTTACACAAGAAACCTGTAGAATGCACAATTGAGAGGAGTAGAAAAATGGTACACATTGAGCAGGATGGATACCAACAATGTGCACTATGATACCATGATGGAGGGAGGGAGGAAGAATATCTAAAGGTAATCCATGCACATCAAATAGTTTCACTCAACTGAGAGATAAAGTGGCTTCAAGATTCTAATGAGAACTCAACCATGAAAAATGTGCATTCATTAAGGGAAACAAAACTCTAGGTTTGTAGATCAAGAAGAGAGGTGTACATATAGGGGAGTGTTGAGTATAGATAATAATGATGAAGAGGAGTTACTTTCTAAAAGGGGAGTGTAACTCCTATATGACAAACTTACACATATAATAGATTCTATGACAGAATCTATCATAACTATAATGACTCTTATGATACATGCTCTCACCTGAATGAGATGACTCACCTAGTGAAGTGGTAATACACATACTAAATAATCAAAATATGGAAAATATCACTCACACCAATAGTCAACTTTCCCTGATTGAAAATAGACGCTCTTGTCCTCAATTATCTAATCAATTCTTACAACTCTGCGGACGGAAATTTTTCCACCTCCCTAATGGATAATACATTTTCATTCAACATGGAACCAGCAAATGTCCATCAATTAACGGGTTTACTATTTAAAAACCAGATGGTCGTGACTACAAATTTTTTCTTAACTGATGTAGACAAAAAATATTTGGAATCTCATTACAATGTGCATGTTGATGGTAAGTTCAATTTTATTTTTCAATTATTTACTTTCTTAATATCAGTTGAATACCCAAGTATCTAACTTTTCTGATTTAACAAAAATATAGTTTTTGTAAAACCCTAGATATTATAGTGTCACATGTGATAAATAAACACTCAGGTACATATCTAACACAAGCAATAAGCTAAATAAATATGAAACCTTGAGTGCAAGAGAGAGAGTTTAAGACTTAGATTATTTCGTAATTAATCATGAAGTATGTTGGGATGAAAGAGTGATGGAAAAAGGAAGAAATTGTCACAATCATCCTTGATAAATTATGTAGTTGTTGGTTATGTCTGGACTAGGGTGCCTAGACTGGGTTAGGAATGCCTAGGCACCAGAGTCTGCTTATGGACACCTATGTCTACAAAGAACCTCAAAAAATGATTTTTTCTTGTGTCACACAAATATCTCTAGCCTTCATTATTTTTCACTTGTATGTTGTTGGATGATTATAGATTTCACTTGTAACCTGCAAAATAAATGATCTCCTATAAAACCCCAAAACACATCAAATCCTAAATCACCTGATAGAGTGAACTTACAACTAAGCACTACACTACATCTTAGAATCTATGTAGTTCTATGTGCGTGTGTGTAGAATCATGCCCTAGGAAGCTCTTATGTAAGATACGCTTGATAGCAAACAATAGATAAATGTAGTAATGTAGATAGATGTGTGGATGTCAAAATAAACTTCCCCTCCTATACGTATATGTAGAAAAGGAAGTCCCTTGTCCCTTGAATGATAGCTAGATGGATGTTTTGATGCTCTTAGAATGCCTTTGGATGTAACCTTAGGTAGTTATAGTAGATGCTTAGATCTTGGTACTTCATTATTGTCACATAGCTTTGTATTTATATGATTCCCTTGGTTGAATTTTGTAATTAACAACTAAAAGGTCGACCCATAAGAAAATAGGATGCCCAAAAGATGAAAGAGGCCAAAAAGAATTGAATAAGATACAAAGAGGTTAGGGGCACCCAGAGGGGACAAGGGTTCCTGGGTGGTGACGTCCTAGCTAGGCACTGATGTCTAGAGTCAATAGAGATAAAGAAATGAAGATCAAATCGCGTTGTGGGGTGTGCAAAAGAGGAAACTATAAAGACATAAAAGAGGCCATAGATATATGTCAATTACTAGTTTTCTCGCTTAGGAATCACATGAATTATGGTATGTGATTAGGACCTAGAAAATGTACCCAAGTGTGTGATTTAGTGTCTACATTTTCTTGTATTTTGTTGCAGCTACAGTTAATCATTCCAAAAGAGGCCTTGTTATACAAGGTGTTGCATATAATTTATTTTTTGCAATGATATCACTTATTCAATCCAGGATTGTTTTACATGGTATATCCAATGACATTCCACACTGGGAAGTTTAATATTTATCATGGACACTGGCAAGGAAACAATACGATTTGTGCATGTATTTTTCCAATAGAATAAAAACATATGTCAACATTTCCCTTTCCAATATCAATGCATTTGATAAATTTGAGACTCTATTTTCTTATACCAATTATATTTTATTTTCTATCAAGAAGTTTTCCACCAATTACAAAATGGACAAATTTTGACTACAATAAATGACAAAATCGATATCGATAGGTCTATCAATTAAAGAAGAACATGTAACAATTAATTTTAACATTATAACAATTATTTATTTTTTATACAATAATAATAATAGTTTATATTTTGTAGAGAAGAATCATTGTTGCTATATCTCATAAATAGGTTATTGCTCAGGGCAAAGCCCCTCCAAAGGCTTTTGGTGGTTCTAATATGGATTCAATGGAATTGAACCCGATTCAATTTTATACACGTATTTATATTATTATTTATAACTAAGCTACTAACAGGAATCACTCACAAGCTATTTATTCTATAAGTGTTAAAGTATTTTAATATTTGTACATTTTTTATTTGTAAAAAATTTCAAGTTTGATGATGTGGATTAAACTTAGTCTCAGTCCCAAGGTCGTATGGTCACATCTTTGACCATGCGAGGTAATTTATAATGTTTAATTTATTTTTTTACTTGTAAATATTTTATTTAGTATTTACAAGGGTATAATGTTTAATTTTGTAATACTTTACTTCTTGCAATTAACAAATGACCATAAGAGATTCCAAATAGGCCTTGGTACCACTGCCACGGGTGGTAAAAAAAAAAGAAAATTTATAGGGAAGAATATTACAATTCCTTCTGACTCCACGTGAACAGTTCACCCTGCAACCTCAACAATTATAGATTTTTCACTAGGTGGTATCTTAAGTACAATTAGTACCCATATTTTGAACCAGATCGAGCTCGATGATGAGTTTTTGGGGTTCAATAGTGGCGATGCCAAGACGGGTAATAATTTTGACTACCATGAGATGATACAAAGTACTCCACATGCTCAACCATAAGCGCAACAAGATATCTGTGAAATCAGAGATTATCATCCTCCATCAAGTCAAATTCCCCTCATAGATGATTAAAATACAAATTTTTTTGTCAAAAATATGGTATCAGACAATATGATGGCCAAATCCATGAAGTTCTTATGTCAGAAGTGGATTTAGTGTGCACTTGAGAGTACAGGGCCAAATTTTTTAATAAATAATTAAATAATCATTACCATAATCATGCTCAAAGAAATTCATTGTTCACTGTCGTAGAGAGCCAACCAGCAAGCCTTGACATTTTGATTAATAAAGCTTAGTTTGGAAAAAAAAATGTATAATAATGATTATGATGATGAAGTTTTAGCTATAATGTTAAATAGGTTGGAGAATGTTAATGTTGAAGCCTAGGTGTACTACAACAAATAGGGTAGAGACAAAAATAAATTTTTAATTACAAATGTGGAAAAATAAAAAGTTGTGGTAGGCCATTTTTACACGTGAAAAATAGTGAAATTATAAGCATTGTGATAAATTATTTATAACTTATCTATTACATTTCTGTTTTATAGGAAAAATATGAAAATTTAAAGAAAGAAGTAGTTGTATTTGATGCACATTTGAAGAATGCCCGCAAAATCTTGAATGTATTTATATAGTTGAAGGAATTAATTTATTATTAAATAAACAAAATAATACATTGAGAAATATAATCAAGGAGCATAATATGGATCCAGATATCTCACTGAAAGAAAAGATAAATGTTGATCCATCACTATTTTTGTTAGGAGATGTTGTAAGGGAGGAGTATAAAACTCTTCAAAATATCAATAGTGCAGCGTAGGATTTATATGTATCATGAGTTTTAGCAAAAAGCATTATAAAAATAGAGAAAAATACACCTCTATTATAAGAGAAGGTCAAGTTGCCCCTGTAACAAAAATTTGAAAAAAAAAAGCTAATTTCACCATGTGACAAGTGTGTTGTCACAATTCTGACACTGGTGTAGGAATTAAAAGATAGTGGCTAGCCAAATTTTACTTTTTTTATTCTATGTGGCAGACATAAGGACAACTATGATTGAAAATTATGGGCAGAGAAGAGGATTCCCTCGTAATGTGTTCTTATATGACTGAACTTTCCCAGAAGCTTTGAGTAGAAATTGATAACCCATAATTTTGTAATTGTATTGGCCAACAATACTTTATGAAAACAAATATGTCTTTATAAACTAACCTGCCTCTTGTTAGAATGAATACAATTTTAACTGTGAATTGGAACTATATTTATAGTTATAACACATTTTTTGAAAGTTTTGAACAATTTAATATGCACTCTTGTATTCATATTTTTTCTTTCTTGTGAATGTTTTTTTATGTTAGTATTTGGAGATGTAAAGCATGGTTTTAGATGTTTGATGTGTTTTTGTTTGAGTATTGTATGCATGTATTTGTTTATCTAAGTTAAGAAGATTAGAAATAACACCTAGTAGTCCTACAACAAAGCTAAATCAAATATCAATACATCATCATGCTAAGAGCTAAACAAGTAATAAACATCAATACTATGCATTAGAATCTTGAAAATAAACCTCAAACTAACATACTAAACATTTATTTCTCTACTCTTTAGAAAGCTAAATCAATAAACTAGACCTATGTAGATCTTTTAGCTATCAAAAAGAGATAGTGATTGCTTGATCCAAGATGATCAAAGATGGAGGTTCATCAAGCCATGGCTTATTAGGCCTTTCTTGATTAACTCCATTTTTCTTCACAACACTAACTTGATTGTTTGAATGCAAAAATATGATGATATAGCTCCACTCTAATGGAGAAATGCTCAAAGATGATAAAAATGACTATAGTGTATTACTATATGCTCACTTTTATTTATCAAGGAGTAGGTGTAAATAGAAAGGTAGGAGGAGGGATCCTTACATAGCCCAATGAATAAAGGAATATCTACATCCCTCTTCATGTGGGATAAATGGAGAGGTTGGGTTAGTTGTGGATAAGGGAGGTTTAGAAAAGGTTGAGTCAACCTTAGGAGAGTTTAATTTGTCCTTTAGTGACCCATGGGGTTTGAGGGGGTTTATTAATTAACCAAAGTGATTAATTATTAGGTGTGATAAGATTATAAAATCTTTTTAGAGGAATAATTAACATGATTTAGACTATGAGAGGGATTTAATCAAATAAGTGAAGATTTATTGATTAAATAGAAGAGATAATTAATTAATTAAGAATAATAAATTAATCTAGATAGAAAGAGGTATTAATTAAGTATAAATAATTAATTAATCTAGATAGAAAGGAGAGATTAATTAATTAGAAATAATTAATTAATCTAGATAGAAAGGGGAGCTTAATTAATTATAAATAAATAATTAATCTAGATAGAAATGGGAGCTTTAACAGAAGGTCATTAATTGCTGTCATTTTCAGAAGAAGAGTTAATTAACTAACGTAATGTAATTAATTAATGACGATATGAGAGAAAATGGGCTCCTTTGGTGATATGTCGCCAATTTGTGGGAAAGGGGATAATTAGTACAATTTAAGTATTTAAATTGTTCAGGCTAAATTATAGGTGTCTACATTTTCCCCTCTTTGGGGTGGTGTAAGTGACGTAACTTCAAAGATAGTAGACAAATGAAATTTTGAAGGGGTAGAAGAAAAATTAGTAGAAGTGAGAGATGCCCCCTTGAGTGTCGATGGGGTGATTAAGAGAAGGTGATCGAACGAATCGAAAAAGGTGAGAGAAATGGAAATAGAAGAATGGAGTAGGGGAAGGATGCCCCAGGTGAATAAGAAGAATAGTGTTGATAGGAGGGTGATGTAGAATGAAATATGAAGAAGGAAAGAGAAGAGCAAGTTTTCTATCCTTTGTATTGAAACAACTTTATTGTCATCATATTGCCAAAAGATCTATGTCATCGGTCCTTATTAAAAATATAAGCATATGAAAAAATTAGGATGACATGAAAATCCATACTATGAATATTTTTCCATTGTTGAAACACCTACTCAATGAAACATACAAAAGTAATGCAATATGAGAAGGAAACAAGCTCATTTAACAAGGAAAACAAGTAGAAACACACATATTCCAACCAACAATGGTCAAGACAGTTGTATAAATGTTTTGTTATCAAGCTGAAGATCCCCAAATGTTCATGATTGATGACAAGGGTGAAAAACTAATGCCTTGAGAAAGGATACATGTAAGGGAAGATGATGAAGGACACTGGGTCCAAGGAAAAAAGCTTTGTGCACCCACGAAACAGCACCAAGAAACTATATGTGCCCCAGAGTACTAATGAAGCAAGCAAGCTAGATTTGAAAATGGTTGTAAATTTGATGATCTGTGAGTTGTTTGATCCATGAACATGTGAAAATTTCTAACAGGATATGGAATGAATACCATGCGTAAGACACGAGTTTTAGCCGATATGAGCTGGTTTACCTGGTTTTGCAAATTTTACAATTTTTAGGATTTTGTTGAAAAATTTTGAATTTTATTTTGGATTTTGAATTGATATATACATTTTTTTAAATAATTTTCAAAAAATTTTTTTTTAAATTAGACTTTTGACAGTTTAGATAGAGAAGAAGGTAGAAGAATCAGTAAGAATCTTCTAAGAGCAAAAGAAATGCCCCAGGGAGAAGAAAGAAGCAACAGGCGGCAAATAATGCCCCAGCACAACGGAAAGATTAACAAAATAATTATTTAATAAAAAATAATTATTCAATGGAGTGTGTAGAAGAAGGGATATCACCTAGGAGCAATAAAATTGTCCTAGTGAGAAGAAATGAGTACCAGATGGCAAATAATGCCCCAGCATGGCGAAAAAGTAAGGAAAATAATTATTTAAATAAAATAACTATTCACTATGAGTAGAAGAAGAGTTAGAGTGTGACATGATATGGTTTCATTTCACACTTTTGTATGTATCATGATGATATTTGAGATGCTTGTACCACATGTGTTTGATTTTGACATGATAGATCCATAAATGATATCAATTGTATTGTACATGTGATGCTCTAGATTAGTGGATGGGATGACATGATGATATTGGTGCGGGGGGATATATTTTGATATTTGCAATCCCTCTTTCCCCCATTTGATGATACGATACGTGATGATTAGCATAGCATACATGTATGATGTACATGTAGCATTTTATTTATATATGATGTATAGATGATGTTAGATGTGATGATATTGATGGAGATATGATGATGTGATAACAAAACTATGTACATGCGACAAGCAAACACAATCAAATGTTAACAAAATACACAATACCAACCAATCATGAATTAACACAAATATGTACAATTATTTACAAGCATGCAAAAACACACTGCATATGTACAAGGAAGAATGAATCTAATCTAAGAAAGAAAAGACAAAACTTACCAAAGTATGTCTAAGCAATAAACTATACAAATGTACAAACAAGCAACAACTATACAAGCAAACAATGTACACAAAAAAAGCAAGAAACAAGATAAAGTAAGTAAACTAAAGTTATGTTTTTGCAAGATTGTTTTGTGAAGCACTTTTCTACTGTTTGTGTTTTTGTGAAACAATTTTCTATTGTTTTGATTTTTTTGAAACAATTTTCTATTGTTTTGATTTTCTATGAAACAATTTTTTTTTTGTTTTGATTTTCTGTGAAACAATTTTCTATTGTTTTGATTTTTGTGAAACAATTTTCTATTGTTTTGATTTTCTAACATTTTTGAATGTTTTTTGTGTTTTTCCAAAGTTTTCTGAGGTGATGCACAGGTAACCAAGAAATGTGGATGCCCCCAACGTTAGATAGAGAATATACAAGGGAAAGCGCCACATGCTTATAAACAAGAAGGTGAAGTCACAGAAGTGCCCCCAGCATGAGATGGGGAATAGAAAAAGACCATCCCTTCACAGACTAACAATAGGAGAAAAATTTGGATCAAGGCTTGACAAGAATAGGCTCACAGGGAATCTCAGATGTGGATGCAGAACTAGCCCTAGGCTAAGTAAAAGTACCCTCCAGATGCAAGATGCTTGTGAACAACGAATCCTCCCAAGGTGCTGGAAACCGGTTTTCACCCAAGGACTTATCCAAAGTGCCAAAATTGCGTGGTTTTCACTTATGGATGACATATTTTCTCTTTTTATTTTTCTCTTTTCAATTAATATTTTTTTTGTATTTCGATTATTTTTACTTTTTTTTGTTTGTGTTTCTGATTTTTGTGCCATGTTTAAGCATAGAACCACTTAAGGTGCATGGCATTCATAGGTTCACGGATCTCATCACCATTAGGATGGGAAAGTTTGTATGCTCCTGTACCATATTTGGCCACAATGATGTAAGGTCCTAACCAATGTGGTTCAAACTTTCCTTTCTTCTCTCTTTTCGCCCTTGTGTTGAACTGATTTTCTTTCATGACCAAATCTCCAACCTCAAACTGACGAGGTATGATCCTTTTGTTGTAATTGTGAGAGACTCTATTCTGATACACTTTGAGATGATTTAGGGTGTTGATGCACTTCTCATCCAATATTTCCAACTCTTCCAGTCTAGCCACTCTATAATCCTCATCCTTGTCTAGATAATCCCTAAGAGAAATTCGTATGGAGGGAAGCTTGATTTCTAATGGGATGATAGACTATGTTCCAAAAACTAGGGAATAGAGTGTCACACTAGTAGGAGTGTGAATAGAGGTCCTGTAAGCCCAAAGAGTTGGGTGGATTTACAAATTCCAGTTGTGACCTATCTTACTTACCATCTTTTCCATGATTCAAACCAAAGTCTTGTTAGTGGCCTCAACCTGTCCATTGCCTTGGGGGTAATATGGTGTAGACCATTTTAATCTTATTTGAAACCAATGACAGAGATATTTTCACGGTCTTGTTCTTGAATGATTTTCCATTGTTAGTAACTATGGCTACAGGAATGCCATACTGGAAAATAAGATGATTCATGATGAACTTTGAGATCTGAGCACCCGTTACATAGGTCAAAGGGACAACTTCCACCCACTTGGTAAAATATTCAGTAGTTGTAATGATGTGGGTGTGGCCATCAGATGAATTAGGGGTAATATTCCCTATTAAATCAAGTCCCCATTTGGAAAATGGACATGGGGTCGTGATGGGTTGCAATGGCTATGACCGGGCATGGATAAAATTTCCATACTTTTGACAGAGTACACACTTCCGCACATAGTTGCAGCAATCAGTTTCCATGGTAGGCCAATAGTAGCCCACTCTCAATAATTTCTTGGCTAGAACCATCCCGTTTATGTGGACCCCACACACCCCTTCGTGTACCTCTTTAATCGCTTGGACTGACTCTGTTGTATCGAGACAACGTAATAGATTCCCATCATAGCCACGACGATATAGTGTACCTCCTAAGAGGGTATAACGGGCTATCTGGCGGATAAGGCTTTGTTTTTTAGAATGGAAGATGTCAGGAGGGAACCTATTATCTTTAAGGTAAGTGAAGATGGGCTCATACCATGGGGAATTGGGACCAACAACATCACAAGCCAGACAAGATTATAGCATGTCATATGCAGGCTAGCGTATATTTTCAACAAAGAAAGGCATATCATTACTTTTCAGTGGAATGCGTAGCATAGAACCTATAGTTTCCATAGCATCTGAAGAACTATTTTGTGCTCTTAGAATCTGTTCAAATGTGATACGCACAAAATACTCTTTCAAAGTTTTGACCAGCTTCTTGTAAGGGATGAGCTTCTCATCCTTGACTTTGTACTCATCATTGACTTGTTTGATGATTAACTATGAGTCACCAATGATCTTAACATGATGAATGTCCCATTTGATTGCGAGCTTCATCCCAGTGATGAGTGCCTCATACTCTGCAATATTATTCATGCAAGGAAAACCAAGGTGAAAATCCTAAGGTATGGGGTCACCAGAAGGAGTAATTAGTAAAACACCTACTCCATAACCATGAAAAGTAAAATATCCATCAAAGTGCACCTGCCACATGATGGATTCCTCAATGTACATTAATGAAGCATCTAATAGATCTAGATTCACAGGTTCTGTTCCTTGTAAAGGTGCTTCTACTAACTGATCAGCAAGAACCTGTCCCTTGACCAAATTTTGGTGCACAAAATTGATGTCAAATTTGCTCAGCAGAATGATCCAGTTATCCATTCTACCGATAAGGGCGGGTTTAGACAACAGGTATTTGAGTGGGTCAACTTTTGATATAAGCTTGGTTTTAGTATTTAACAGGTAATGGTGAAGTTTTTGGAAGGTAAAAACTATAGCCAAATAAGCTTTTTCAATTTGAGGGTAGTTGAGCTCATAAGCGATGAGAGTACGACTGAGATAGTACACAACGTTTTATTTATGGCCAAGGTCATATTGGGCTAGCAACGCACCAATAGTGAATTGTGTGGTAGAAATATACAGTAGAAGTGGCTCACTAGGAGTTGGAGGCATGAGGACAGGTGGATTGGCTAAGTATTTCTTAAGAAAGGAAAAATCTTGTTGTTGCTCTGGTCCCCAAATAAAGGCAACATCCTTTTTAAGTAGGTGAGTGAACTGAATGACACTTATCAAAAGTTGGGAAATGAAGCGACATAGATGACATGTATCTTTCCTTGCAAGCTACGTAGTTGTTTGATGTTTTTGGGAGGAGGGATTTTCAGTAATGGCAGAAATTTAGTGGGGTCTACCTCAATTCCTCTTTGAGATACAATGAATCCTAGCAACTTTCCTGATAGTATGCCAAACACACACTTCTTAGGATTTAATATGACTTTGTACTCCCATAGGTGTTCAAAGATACACCACAAAATATCAGGGTGATCTACCCTCATCTTGGATTTCTCGAGGATATCATCCACATAGTATTCCATGATTTCATGGATCATATCATGGAAAATCACCGTCATCTCCCTTTGATAGGTTGCTCATTTTTTTTAAGGCCAAATGGCATTACCTGATAACAGAAATTACCCCAAGGAGTTATGAAGGTCATCTTGTGTTGATCTTCGTCGGCTATCTTGATCTGATTGTAGCCTAAAAAGCCATCCATAAGAGATAGCATTTCATATCCTATAGTTGAATCAACAATCATATCGATATTAGGCAATGAAAAATCATCCTTTGGGCATGCCTTATTTATGTCTCTGAAATATGTACAAGATTCTGATCCCAATAGGATTCTTCTGTATAGGGACAATATTTGATATCCATTCAGAGTAATCAATGGGTCGAATGAATCTTGTCGTGAGAAATCTTTCTAACTCTTCCTTAACTAGGAGAGCCACCCTCGGGTGCATCTTTCTAAGATTTTTCTTGATGGGCTTGACGTCTGCGTATAAAACTAAGTTATGCACTACCAAATTCATATCGAAGCCCAGCATATCCTTATAGGACCATGCAAACACATCTATAAATTCTTGTAGAAGCATGGTGAATGTTTTTTGTTCTCGTGCTAAGAGCAAAGCTCCCAGCTTGACCACTTTTGGGTCATCTTCCGTGCCAATGTTTACATCAATGGTCTCTTCTACTAGCATTGTGGAAAAATCCTCCATACACGTAGGATCGGGAGGAAGGTTGAGATCTTCTTCCAAGGGTGTCTCTATGATATTTTCACCCTTGGCATGGTCACTTTCCTTGTCCATTGATTTTTGTACTTGTTTGTCAGCCAGCATGCCTCAAATAGGTTTTCATTGTGTGACTTGGACTTTGAATTTTGTTCGAGGCTTTTCATTGGAACTTTTCCCCTCAATTTTTCTTAAATTTTTCTAACCACAAAGCTTAGCTTCCTCTCTAAAGTAGGCGCAAGTATCTAAGTCAATGTAGAAACCCTTTTTGTGATCTCCAATGGGGATTGTATCCTGAATGCCCATGAATTCTACAATGGCTTCATCATTTTCAAAGAGATCCAGTGGCACATGATGTTATTGGTCCCATTCGACAAGGCAGGGGTAAACAAGGTCAATTTTAGGTTTAGTAGGGGTTATGGTGAGGACAGCGGTATTCATGAACAGGTTCATGGAGGCGAATTCCTTGTATTGGCTATAATGGGAATCTGTATCGCTATTGAAATAGTCAGAGCTATCTTCACACTCAAAAAAGGTGGAATATTGATCATTTAGGGGTGCGACCCATAGGGTCGAATGACTGATGTCATACCTTTCCATCTTAAAATGTGGGAGAGGAACTGGTTCTCGTCGGTCCTTGCTCATTATTTTTGCATCCTAGACCTTTACAGCCCATGGAATACATCATTCAGCTAGACTTCTCATACTCAGGGATTTGGTAGAAAGTTGGTTGAGTATCTTCTGGGACCCAAGTCATAGGTGGATCCAATAATTTCTCTTCAGCAAGTAACCCTCCAGGTAAAACTGACCCAATAGTTCGCTCATCTCTAGGTCATCTGAAATGATAGTTGGGTTGGCCTCTAGTTTTAGGTGACAATGAGAGGTATGAAACTAAAAGAGCTTGTTGCACATTATACTCCCCAAAATCATATTCTAGAACCTTCATCTCCCATGAATCAAAAGGGTAAGTTGATGTAAAGGAACCACGGGCACAAGAACTGAGGGAATCTGAATCTACTCGGGACTCCATGGCTTCAGATTGAAGAGGAACATCTATATCAGCATAGAGGGACACATATAGGCACCCTTACACATAAAACTATTAAGAGCTCTGCAGTGAGCGAAGGGCTATGGATCTCCTTGTATTGTGACAGTGTGTCCCTCATGTTTTCAGTTTGTTGCATTGATGTAATGTTGATGGCACTACCTGCATGGCATGAATCCATGGGCATCCCAAAAGCATATTGTATGGGAGTTCCAAGTCTAAGACATGAAACTTTGTGTGATGAAAAGTAGTCCTAACTTCCATAGGTAATGTGATTGTGCCAGACTAACTATCTTTCCCTGCATTGTTGTAAGTGGTTATGGTAATGATGTGGGACTCAAGGTCTTCTTCTATATGTCCCAATTACTTAACTAATTTCAATGTGCATATATTCAATCTTGATCTGTTGTCCAAAAGCACCCATTTTATCTTTTATTTTGTAACAAATACCTCAATATACAAGGGGATATTATGCGTTGGATCTTTAATAGGGATATCCCTATGATTAAAGGAAATGTGCTCAGTTGGTACAATATTGGCTACCGCAGCCTGAAGATTTGTAGGATCTACTTCTAGTGGCACTCCTGACCCCTGAAGATTTTTGTAAAAAATGTCCTTATGTACATTCGATATTTTGAGGATATCCAAGATTGAAATCTTGGCAGATGTCTTCTCAAGTTTTTCTAAAAGGTTATACCTACCATTTTGTGGGGTTGATAGAGAGGGTTCAGGAATCATGAGGCGGGCACACCTTGTTACCGCAATGCAATCCTTTCCCTTGATTCAAATGGTGTTCACATGGTCACTAGGAGAGCGGATACATCCAATGAGAAAATCATAATGATTATTTTCCTTCTTGGTATATATATAATTCACCACTTTATAACTCTGGGATGACTCTCCTCAATCCAGCTTTGGCTCCTCTGACTTACCATGTTTAGGGAATGGTTCTTTGTATATCCCCATCTTTTCATTAAGTGTCTGATTTTTTTTCTGGGTTGTCCACTTCTATCTCCCCATTTTCGATGAGGTCTTGGATGTAGTGATGAAGTCATAGACATTTGTCTATTTTGTGTCCCTTGACATGATGTAATTCACAATAGTCATGCTCTTTGTACCATGATGGTTTTGGAGCATTGTCATCAAAGGGTTGTGTCATGGGATGAGTCACCATGTGAGTTGCATCCAATTGTTTCAATATGACTGAAAAAGGCTCATTGAGAGGAGTGAACATTATACGTTTAGGTGGTGGTTAAATAGGTCCTTTCATCAGTTTAAAAGGTTGACCATTTTGAACCATTTGCACGCATTTGGAATCTGTGATTATATCTCCCACCACATTCTTTTTTTTGTTGAATATTTTCAGATTTTCTATAGGTTTAATGCTTTGGTTATCCTTAGAGTGTGATTTAAGAGTTCCTTTAGAAATAAGGGATTTCTCTATTTGAATTCCATTTTCAATAATCTTCCTCAAAAGTGTGAACACAATGCATTTGAATGTGGAAAGAGATGTCTGGATTTAGATTGGGCACAAAGATACTCACAAGCTTGCTTTTCAGGGAATGTACAGGGGAAGTGACTGGCTATCCCTCTCTATCATTTTAGGAAGCTAGAAAATGTCTCATTAGGACATTGTTTAGTGCCACACAAGTCTGCCATGGTTATGTCACTTTCTATATTATATGAGAAGTGTCATACAAATATTTCTACTAGTTCGGGCCATGTAAAAATAGACCCACGAGGTAAGTGAGTAAACCATTCTAAGGCTTGGCCCCCTAGACTCTTTGGAAAGAGTCATATGAGGTAGTTGTCACTATAGGCCACTTCTTGGAATGCCATATAAAAATATTTTACATGGTCTCGTGGATCACCCTTCCCTCTGTATTTTTTGAATTTCGGCATGTCAAATTTTTTAGGGAAGGGTTGAAGAGTCATAGTTTTGTCAAATGGATAGGGACATAGCTCTTCATATTGATATTTTCTGCTATTCCCCACAGTACTCTCTTGGAGGCTTGTAAGTGTCACTTTTATAGATTACATTTCTTAAGTGAGTAATTGTTCTTTGGTAGGAGAAGTAGGGATATATACATGATGATGTTCCATATTGTCTTCTCCCTGATTGTTTAGTTGAAGTTCACTAATTTTGACCTCAGGTTTTGTCTTTTGTACATTCTTGTTTGTTTATTTTTACACATGAGATGTTAACAACGCTAATTGTTGACTAAGGTTGCTATTTTGTTGCTGAATAGTAACTTCTTCTTTAAAAGGTTCCTCTTCTTCTTCCTTTTGTGGAGCTTTGTTCAACAAATTTTGTGTTCCTATCCTGACTTTACGTGGTACTTTAAGGAAAGGTATTATATATCCCACCGCATTATCTTTTCCTATGTTAGAAGTAGAAGCATGCCCATGTGTTAAGATATCATCCATATTAATAAGGGGTTTCTCCTCTTCATTAGCATCATTTGTAGGTGGGATTGTTTCTTGTTCAATAGGCATTTTGGCTCCCAATTCTACAACTTGTGCTAGTACCCTATCCTTGTTTCTAAAAAGGAATTCATCTAAAAAGGTGGGGTTGAAGTCAAAATCCACATGTGGGGATTCTAACTCATCACCACTATGATCTATCATTTCTTCTACCTCTTTTTCCATGGAAAGAATAAAGGCCCAAGATCATGGCCAATAAAATGGTTTGACCCTTGTTTGTTTGAGGCTTCCCAAGTCTGCGCTTGTCTAGTCTTCAAAGCCTACCTTTTGAGTCCTAATCTTGTTTTAGGAGCCATGATGTGAAACAGTTTCACTAAGGTATCTATGAATGTGTTCAAATATTTTCTATCAAACCTAAGTGAAATGTAAAAATAATGTCAAGAATTGAATGAGTATAATGAATGTTAAAGTACCAATGTGATAAAGTGATGGCCTAAAAATGCGCAAGTCAACAGTGATGTAATGTTTGGTATCAAGCCTATCAATTGAATGAAGTATTTCCTAGGTTTATTTCAGAAATGGTAGTCAGTGTTGTAAGATAATTAATAATATTTCCCTACTTATGTCGAGTTTAAATAAATGAACAAGGCATAAGTAATAACAAGAAGTTAACGTGACCTCCAAACAAGGTATACAAGAAGCAAGCCCAAATTCAATTAATACCTATATCTCAAAAAGTGTGAGTTACGATTGTGAGTGACACAACAATGTCACCAAGATATGTTAACCAAAATTTGTGAGAAAGTAAGGTATTGATATCAAGATGATATTGATATAACACACACAAGTGGTAACACATAGCACTTTTCAAAATCGAGGTAGTAATGGAATAAAACTAAAAGCTTATAGTATAACTAAGAATTGTTAAAGTGTGTATAGTGTAACCTTACAATGCAGATATTTAGGTCAATTTTACAAGAAACAAGATGTAAATACCAAAATTGTAGTGATACAATATAAACAAGGTAACCTTTCCAAGGAAGTTCAAGGTGATGAATCAAGCCTAACTATGATGATGATACTGACTTGGGTATCAAGATCACAAAGGCTACCAATGATATGAATAATGTCTCCACACACTTTAGACATTTAAAAACCTAGCCGCAAACATGGATGGGTGTAAACAAACAAAAAAGTGACACAAATAATCAATTGATAACGCAAAGGCAATCACTCTTCTTTTAATCAATAAAGAGTCAAAAGAAAGTGAAGGAAGTAGATCAATTGGGGTGAAAAATGTTGGCCTTACTTCGGTAGAGTTTTTCCTCACCTTAGGGCAAGTAAAAAACTAAGCAAAAAGTAACGCTTCCCATGTTTCATGATGAATAATGGCTCACAACTCAAAACTATTTTGAAATGATCAAAGTTGGCTCTTGGTCAAAGATATCTTCCTAGGTGGTTCTCTCAACTAGGTGTTACAAAGTTTGTCTTAAGTGAGCTCGATTTACCCAAAAAGTCACAATGACTAATTTGGGAGTATCTCGGCTTTACTTTACCCCCTTCAAGCACAGTGGGAAACTAGTGCGTCCATGTGTACTATCACTAGGGTCACCATACAAACAACCGGTAATGCTAACTCACAAGGAACAACTAGTCAAGTAGGTTGTGCAGAGCACTTCCCATTTCATCCATAAGGTTCCCTCTTGCATGGACTACTTTGGGGTTCCTAGGACCACCCCCATTGTTGTAGCTTAAGGCTTATGCCAAAGGGGTTATGTCCTAGTTTTAAGCGAACGAGGACGTACCCTTATCTGAACCTGCAAATAAAGTGTTTTGAATGTGGTGTGCTTTTTATCTTGTTTAATTTGGTGTGGTTTTCTTGAACACATTTTGGCAACCTGCACAAAAACTATATTAGTAGTTTAATTTTGTTTCAAACTCCTTTCTTTGACAAGTATTTTTAGGTCCTGCACTCAAGTGTTAGTAGTTCTCCAAGAAAATCACATTATTTAAAAGAGGATTAAGAGTTTCTTTTGATTCTCAAGATCATCCAAGGATGCAAGAGAAGAGCATACACAAAAAATAATCCAACTAAAAAGTAAATAAAGGCTTTGCAATCAATGAACCATACAAAAAGCTTGATAAATGTTCATTCCCTTAAACCAAAAGTGAAAGATGAAGTTTCCAATCTACCAAATGTTATAAAATGAAGACTAAAGTTGCTTTTGATTCTCAAGATCACCCTAAGGTGCAAGAGAAGATCATACACAAAATTTATCCCAACTATATAGAAATGGAAAACTTCAAATCAAAGGACCATTGAAAAATGCTTTGTAAAAGGTTCATTCCCTTAAGCAAAATGAATAATCAAATTTCCAAGTTTAATCCCAATGTTAAAAAGATAGAGATCAAAGTTGTTTTTGATTCTCAAGATCACCAAAAGGTGCAAGAGAAGAGCATACACATGCTTTGGTCTAAATCAATTAAAGCATGGAAATACAACATTCATCAAAACATTAGACATGTTAGAAAATGACCTATTTTAAAATAAATTGAAAACCTGTAATTTCTGTAAGTATAAATCCCAAATTTATGTTTTCATTGCATATTTAACTTCAATACCTTTCCAATGCAAAAAAAATGGAGTCATTTTGAGTTCGGGAGAAAAATTTATGGCCTTCGGAAGATGGGTTACGCATATGTTCTTATGCTCATGGGTATGCACTTGACATGCACTCAAAAAATGTCAAAAAAATGTCCCTTAACCTACAAAATGGTCAAATTTTTCTAATCAAGATTGAATTTTGACAAACAACCCATCACACTAATATGTAAATACAAGACTCAACGCTATCAAACATTAACATACATGCTCAAGAATTTAAGATTTTCAAGAAATTAACAAAACTAGCATGCAAAATGATGAAAAAGTAAGCTCTAAAAATGAAAACATGATGAAACATTGAAATTTTCTCACCAAGATTTAATTTTAATAGAAAAACACCACATTAATATGTAAATATAAGACTCAACACTATCAAACATTAACCTACATGCTCAAGAATTTAAGATTTTCAAGAAATTGACAAAACTAACATGTAGAATGTTGAAAAAGTAAGTTATAAAAATCAAAACATGGAGAAATCTTGAAATTTTCCCATCAATTCCAATTTTAGAGAACTTTACCTCCTTTATACCTACAAGGAAGACTCAACGCATTCAAAATCAACAAAACAAGTTAAGAAAAACAAGTTATGTCAATATGTGTAAAAGAGGGTTAGTAACCAAAAATGAAACTTAACCTAACTATCCCAAAAATTTTCTAGCCTTACCTCTTCATGCAAATTATTTCTTACCTTTCTTCTTGTGCAAAGGAAAATAGGAGCAAGTCCCACCCATTGTTGGCAATGCCATATGTATGCATGTAAAATTGAGTTATGGGAAGCTAAAATGTTGTAATTATTGGTGAGATTCCATTCTCAATATTTGAAAAACAATAACACCTAGTTATTTTATTCACAGGTTCATTCAATCATAGATACAAATATCTTAGCTAAATGCATTGAAGAAGCATTTCCTTTAAGCTCTAATCTTGATGGTTCATTATCATGCTAAGAGCTTTAAGCAAATAAAACATGAGCACATAATTGAAACATTCCAATCTTATTTTACCTTTATCCTAAGATCAAGACTCCTCCTTATTAGAATATTATCCACAACTCTTTCTTGAGATCCACGTGAAACATGACGATCTACTATCAACTTGCAGTAATATCTTTCGCGTTCTAACATAGAGCACATAATTAAAATTTCAAACTTACTTACATATTTCTCTTATTTAGAATGCTAAATCAATAAACTAAACCTATGTAGATCTTTTAGCTATCAAAAAGAGATAGTGATTGCTTGATCCAAGATGATCAAAGATGGAGTTCATCAAGCCATGGCTTATTAGGCCTTTCTTGATTAACTCCATTTTTTATTCACAACACTAACTTGATTGTTTGAATGCAAAATGATGATGATATAGATCCACTCTAATGGAGAAATGCTCAAAGATGATAAAAATGACTATAGTGTATTACTATATGCTCACTTTTGTTTATCAAGGAGTAGGTGTAAATATAAAAGTAGGAGGAGGGCTCTTTATATAGCCTAATGGATAGAGGAATCTTTGCATCCCTTTGTATGTGGGATAATAGAGATGTTTAGTTAGTTGTGGATATAGGGGGGTTTATAAAAGGGGTTGAGTTAACTTTAGGAGAGGTCTAATTTATCCTTTAGTGACTCATGGGGATAAAGGGGGTTTATTAATTAAACTAAAGTGATTAATTAATAGGTGTGTAAGCTTATAAAATCTTTTTTAGAAGAATATTAACATGATTCAGACTATATAAAGGAATTAAATAAACTAAATAATGATTTATTGAGTTTAATGAAAGGGGAAGCTAATTAATTAATACTAATTAATTAGTCTAGATAGAAGGAAGGATTAATTAATGGATGGTCGTTAATTAGGGTATATTGTTGAAATAGAAGACTAAATTAATTAACGTAATGTAATTAATTAATAACGACAGCACATAAGATGAGCACTATTGACGATATGTCGCCAATTTGCGGGAAAGGGGATAATTAGCACAATTTAAACATTTAAATTGTTCAGGCTAAATTATAGGTGTCTACAAGTATAAAAAGGATTTATGTTTTATACAGAGATAAAATATTAATCACACAGAGATAGATCTAAATAAATCACTATCCTTATTAAAATAATAAAACAAAATATTAAAAATGAATTTGTTACAAGTAAAACAACATATAGTCTATTAAGACCAATTGATACTTAATCGATATGAAATATATAAATATATCAAATCATTTATTTAATAGTGTCAAGAATGTAGACAAGAAGGTAGGAATCTGACAATTTTAACATTGTTGTAATAACCTGTTCTTCATAAGTGTCCTCGAATTCTAATGAATTAGAAGCATGTTCGATGGATATGTTTGGATCCCCCAGATCATTCAAAATGTTACCTACTTCTCTTCTTTCTACGAGTGAATTACATACTACAAGTGCTCTCTCATAAGGAAAAGTTTCCATAGAATAAGTGGATACATATAATCTCAGACAACATTCTAAATTTCTATCCAATCTTTTACGAACTTTAGATTTTATGATGGATAATGCATTGAATACTCTCTCATCTTCATTAGATCCCAGGATCATAGTTTGACATAATTCATATAGTCAAAAATACTTACTAAAATCATCTCGTAAAATACTACTTGAATAAATATTATTCTAAAGCCTTCAGATGGAACCATTTTCTGTTGGATCATCTAGAAAATGAAATTTCTCTAGCATAGTCATGGAAAAATTTTGTGATTGAGAACACAATAACTTCTTTTGCAAAATACCTTCAACTATAACATTGTTTATCTTTTCATGCATACAGAAATGTTTCATTACACTATTCATTTATTTTATAAATATATTATTGATGGACATTTCAGTAACCCCACAAGTTGTAATCCAAAATAGTGGATTGACAACTCCCATTGCTTCAAGTAATTTATCTTTCTTAAAGTTTTCATGAATCTCCATAGATAAAGATTGAAAAATATTTTTCAATTTATTTCGTGTGTCACAAAATATTGTTTCATATAAATTATGTGTCACTCTTACTTCTTCCAACTCTAATCCAACAAAATCTACTCTTCTCTAAAACGTGTGAAGTTGTATCTCTTTCCCATGAACTGTTATACATAGATGATCATTTATATAAAAATTTAAGTAGATGTTTGGATTCTTAAGGTTGGTTAATGTATTCCATCTTTCAAAAACAGGTCCTCAAAACTTCCATATGGTAAATATAGATTATCTAGAATCATGCATACATGTTTTTTCAGTCATATGAAGTTAGTAATGTAGATGGAAGGCTCTTGTGCATGCTTCATCAAAACATTCATCTCATTCAACATTGGAAAAAACCACACAATCTAAGTAAAGTTTCAATATTTTTTTGATGATACAATAAATCTTTAGCTTTATCTACTTCTCTATGGTATTTATACATAAAACCTAACAATGAAGGATATTATGCAAATATTCTATAAGCAGGCTCATACATGGAAATCCATCTGGTATCTACATCTTTAAGAAGTATTTCCCCATTCATCAATCCAATTGTAAATTTCTAAAATGCAAAAAATAATTTTGGACTACTTAAATACTATGCAAGTCAGATATGTTATCCTCCACTCTAATAAAACTTTCAAAGGTGATAGAAATTTTATGTGCAAGATTAATTTTGTGAGCCATGCAATGAATTGTAATCATATACGATACAATTGTTGTTTGTAGTCTGACACAAAGACCATTTCTGCCCCCCTTCATTATTTTTACACCATCAATTCCAACACAAGCTAGCTTTGTGGCAATGGAATAATCATTCATACATGTTTCATCCTTCAAAATTGACACCACCAATTTGGAAAGGTTTTAAAATTGTAATTTTCACCCATTTTATGAATAACTAACATATGGGGATTTATTACTTCATTTGTAAAACTATAGACATGAATACAAAACCATGAAGTATTGTCCACCACTTTGACCTCATCAATTAAAAGCAAACTAAACTTTTCTTTTTTAGTAGTCTCTTTTAAATCCTCCCTTTCCACCAAAGCAAGACATTTTGTAATTTCCTAGCCACTATTATTTGACCAATGTGATTATGGAACGTTTTGTAATATAATAACCTAATATAAAATTTCATTATATGAGAAATCTAAAATTATCTTCCCTTTTTCAATATATGGAATACAGTAGAAAATTGAATACTTTTGGTAAGCATTTTGGTCTACACAGTTTTTCCTTTTTTTTTTTGCAATTGTGATGCCTTTTTCATTTAGATTTTACAATTTTTTTATTTTTTTCATACTTTACATACAAGCAGTCTTTTAAATTTTTCCATTTATGAGTCCTTACTATGTGCCCATCCTTCTGCTTTTGTGGAATATATATTCTCCCATAGTATTTTTCAATAGTGTCTAATTTGAGTTGCATTGTATGATCCTTCCCTTATTTCCAAATACATATTTTACATCGACATTGAGTTGGAATATCGTTACCATTTTTTGGCTCCAAAGGTTCAACAAAAGGATATTTGGTTTCCCAGGAAAACTTTAAATTCCTTCATGTTGTCCAATTAGTCTTCTTTCTTCTCACAAAATTTTTATTTGTTTCTTCAACTTGTGCTTATAGGTATTTTGTATGTCTATACTCATCAAGAATATCGTGATCGACATGTCTCTTTTTTCTGGAAACAAAGATTATAGTAGAAGCTTCCTCCGAGGTAGGTGTTGGATGAGAATTTGACATGTCTTCTCCTAGTTTGATGTCATCAAGGGAAAAAATGTTTTCAATTAATAAGATCATCTCAAAATACATTAGTTTGTGAAGGTGTTTGAGAAATGTCTACATAAATAAGTCTTAAAGAAATGTAGTATTAATTATTTATATGATTAATACAACTAAATAAATAAGATTTCAAAGAGTAAAGATTCAATTTAATAAATAGGAGTATAAAAATATAATATGGAAAATGTATTATTGAAATTGTGTAAATTAGTGGATAGTACGTTTTTCTGTAGATCTAGAACCCAACACCAATTTCATTTTTTGTGATTGGCCAAAATAGCCAAATAATGTTGTGTTACTTATTTTTGAATTGGAAGCAACCTTTTTACCGTGTTTTCTAGAATCCATGGATATGTCATAGATATTGACTATTAAAAAAAGCCTACAAGGATGGATGCTATAGGCCTTCATGGTAAAGGATTGATCGATAAAGGGTCACATGGTAGGGGCATAACAAGTTAGGGGTTGGATGAACAGGGGTAAGAAGGGTCAACGGTTGGACAAATTGGGGTAGGAAGGTTTAGGGATTAGACTATAAAGGTTAGACATATGGAGGTTGGATGAACAGAGGTTCAACAGATGGTTTATTGACAAACAGAGGTTATACAAATAGGGGTGGGATGGTTCATAAGTTTGATGACAAAGTGCAAAATGGGAAAAAGTGGGTAAAAGAGTTATACAATGATAATCTTGGATGATCATCTATATTAGGAAAAAAACATAAGTGTCTTTTGTTGAAAGCTTGGACGATCTATGTATATGTATTATGCCTTGGCAAAATGTATAGTATTATACCTCGCCAAATATAAGCGAAGTTTTATTCAAAATACTGGTGAAATGCATGCATAAGTTCATTTATAAGTGTAAATAGTAGGCCAAATGACCCATAACAATGACCTGTCGGCTGAAATTTTTGGTGAACTAGGTTGCATCTGACTACTAAAAATTCACCATATCCAATTTCTAAAACCACTAATATTCGTGAGTTTAGGAAATTTTTCCGCCAAATTTTTTTCGTGGTAACTCCTATATGACACACAATGATGCATATGAAAAATTTATGATGGAATCTATCATAGCTCCTAAAAACACCTAAGACCTATGATCTCACCTAAGTGAGATGGCTCTCTAAGAGATGTATGACCTATAGACTGGTTATGATAGTATATAAGGTCCTGACTAATTTATACAGTCTTTGACCAAAATGTCCTCCAAAATTTCTTTCAAATTCATATTAATTATTGGGTGTTATAATCTCTCTAGGTCAATATTTCATCGATAAATAATCTATAGAACCTTATATAAGCAAGTAAACACTACCTCATTTGTTAACCTAGAAATCCTAGTGAGTGCATCAATGTAGTGCCAGAGGATTTCCAAGTTAGTAAATGAGGTAGTGTTTACTTTCTTATATAGGGTTCCACAAATGATTTATTAATGAAAGAGTTAACCATGGTGATTAGAAGACCCGATAAAATAAGTTTCAAGTAAAGATCATATAAGTCGGCTAGGATCAGCTATATTATCCCAACCAATATGTACAAACATGCTTAGAGAAGGAAAACATGTTATCTGAAGTTTAGAGCCTATTAATTGATGTTTATCTATATATTTTATGCATTAGGTTCTAATAATATGATAGCATATCAATGTGCAAGGATAAACAAGATAAACACAAGACCTTAGGATGTACTGAGCAAGGATGGGAAAGTTGTATTAATCTTGGTGAGAGTGAATTATCAAAACTACCAATGTTAAAGAGTGAATTTCCAAAGTTAAGTGTCTACATTTCCCCCCTTTAAGTATGTAATGAAACTACATGCTTACATAAAAATATATTTGATTTTTTAGACATACTTTGTCTTCGCTCGAATATTTATTTGAATCCTATTATGCTTGGTGTTGACATGCTCCACGATGAAACTTGAAACATGAAGTGTAGTAAATGTCCATGATAAAGAATTGAAATTTAATTCAAATGTAAAGTGTAGAATGAAATATTTATGTTTGCATGATAATCAAATAAAAGATATATAAACAAGGAAATAATACACATGTTTATTTATGGATAGAGAAACATGTGTGCCTTGTTTGTGCTTGAAGATATTGCATTGTTAAATTTTATAAACTTTACCTAAGGATTAGGGGTGATCAATTCCCAATATGCCAAATAGAAACCAGAGTGTTATTTGTAAATAACTCAATATAGAATGTCGAGCAGAGAAGAAAAATATTGAAGTGTCAAAATACCCTGCTAAGGAAGAAGATCAATTATCAAATTTATTCAGCAACTGTGATACCTTCTCATTTGATTACATGAGGAAAATAAAGTCTACCTATGAATAACTTAACTACTTCGATGCCCTCCATAACCCCATAGACCGCACCACTGTAAATGAATCTAGGCCCAATTTTGTAAATTAAGACACATAATAGAAAACAGAATGAATGATCCCATTCCCTTCTAATATGTTGTATAATTGAATTGAAACTAGAATGTGGTAAAATTTTGATGGAGAAAAGAGACTCAAGAATCTAAGATATCTGAAACTGTAGTAGAAACTTAAATCCATAACAAAAACAGAATGTAGTACTTCAAGCCCTTGTACTAGTCTGAATTGAGTGAACTAGGTTTTAAACTATGCAAAAAACCTGAGAATGTAGCTGAATACCTTAAACTACTAAGAAATTTGATGTTTCTACCCCTGGGGAAAAATGTGTGGTAGGGTCAATACCATACTGTATGGTCCCTGACCAATATGTATAGTTTTGAACATGTGTAATTATTTGGAATATTCATGTTTTTCTATTTTTATGAGTATATGTACCCTATTTTCACATACATCATATCCCATGATTATACCCTTGTCTATTGTAAGTGTTAAATATACTCAAATTAATGCCACCTCTTTTCATGCACATGAAAAATATTGTGTTGAGTGTTTGGCTCAAAATTGTTGGTGTGAGGGATTTCATCCACCTCTTCCTAGGTTGCTCCCTCGCACATGGTAAGTCATCTCACCATAGGTGAGGTCATAGGTCTTAGGTGTCTTTAGGTGCTATTACAGAGTACATCATAAAATATATCATACACGTCAGTGTGCGTTAGTGCGTCATACATGAGTTAATTTCCATTTCTGGAACATAACTACTTTATCCCTTGTGTGGGTATGATGGGTTTTACATGGGTTATAAATTAAATTAAATCTGATTTTAGAGTAACTAATGTAGCAAGGGATATAAAAATGATAATATAAATCAATATATAAGTGATGAATACTCAAATAATGTAAAAATCTAAGTAAATAAGATAGATAAAGGACTTAGTTGGTTCCTATGTAATCTGAAGGTAATCGGGCCTGTGTATTTACTAGATATAACTGGAAAAGATGCAATATTGGCTGATAGAGAGTTTAGATACTATGTATTGTGTGGGAAAAAAGTGACCATATGAATACATGAGCACCCAAGTGCTAGTATTTATTCTAGGTGCTAGTGTCTATGTAAATATTTAGGATCTGCTCCTTTTCTAGGTCAGAGGGTCTTCGTTCTAATATTTTCTTTATCGCTCTAACTTTTTTGTAAGGGTTTTGATCACACATGTAACATGAAAAACAAACCCTAACTACCTACACAAGCTCAAAAACACATTATATATAAATAAAATATGTAATATATGAATTCGTACTAACCTCGATGGTCACTCAATGAGTGAACTTAGTACCGGGTGTTGCACTACATTTCATACTCTATGTAGTTATGTGTGCTTGTGTATAAAATGGTGTCCCTAGGTTTTCCCTTACACTAATACTGCCAATATAGTGAGCTATAGCTAGTTTTGATGCAAATGTGTGGTATGGAATTTAGCATTTCCCCTTCTTATATAAAGTATGCAGTCCTTTTTTATGACATTGATAGTATGTAGATGTGATAGTTCCTTTGAATTTTCAGACATAATAATAATGTGTATGTTGTGTATATATATGAATCTCTTATTTAAATTTTGACACTAGTCACATAAAAGGATGACTATGAACACAAGATAAGGATAAGAAAAGTAAATTGGCCAACCAAAATTGTCAAAATGTGTAAAAAGAATAAACAAGATAGAAATGCCCATAATGGACACAAATACCTGGTCGCTAGTGTCCTGGGAGAAAAAATGACAGATATGAAAAGATAGACAAACAGGGATCCCTATGACCTAATGAAAAGTAGATATGAAATTATAGATGTGGAAGAGATTTGCAGTAAAAATTAATCATAGACGTAGGTGGACAAGAGATAGTGTCACCAGTGAGTGATTTTCTTACTTAAAATTCATGCATATAACAACATACTGACTGCATAGTAAAATATTAATAAGTGTGTAATTTTGTGTTTAGAATTTAGATATATTTTCCTTCTATATTATATTTTGTATCATCTGGATCATTGTATATGTTATACCGACATGGGGTGCATGAACTTGCAATTTACATAGACTTGGCTTCTTTTTGTGACATTGAGTTGGCACGAGGTGCAAACCTTATGATCTGAGTAGCATGAATATGGCATGATATGATTATATATTGTGTTTTGATAGATGTACATGGTTGATGTTGTAGGATTGTGATTTCTATATATTATAATTATGATGTTGATGATGGTTACATTTGAGTATGTTTTAAATTATAAGGAAACAATGAAATATATGTGTGATTGGTGTGTTTTATTTTTAATTTAATAGTACTAATTTGGTTAATCTAGTCGAGAAAATATGATGTGTGCGTTAAGTTTGAATATGAAGAATAAGTACTGAAGGCTATCGGAGAAGCGCCATAGATCTACTAGTTCAAATATTGCACAGATGAATGATGCCATATGGGAATTGTTCCAAGACAAAATAATGCAAGCATACAAGATTGAAAAGTTACAAAAATACAAGAGATATAATTACAATAACACAAAAATAGCTCCAACTCAATATGATCAAATAGAATAATGTAAGAGATGTACATATAGGAGGTGAATGTGTAACCTCCTCCTAGAATCATGTCAATATCTACCTATAATAGTGTTAACTAACAACTAGAATGGTGTAGTCAAGTGGTGACTAACACCTAGAATAGTATAGCCAACTGGTAACCAATACCTATAATAGTGTAGTCAAGTGTACACCTAAGAAATCATATCCCATAAGTGTAGGAAAACTCCAAATGAGGTGGAATATCCCTGAGTAAGATGATACAAATAAAGTGAAGGAAAATAAATCCTACACTAACAAAGGCATAATTGAGTCCCTTATTACAATATAAGGCTTATTTAAATTAGTATGTAGTTAAATATTAACTACCAAAGAAGTTGAAGGGGGGCTTCAACCATTTTGTAGAAGCTCCTTAGCCAACACAAGACGAACACTGGACAATGGATATTTGTGGTCATTGGGATTCATCTATTTGGTGATGATTCCTAATGATTTCTTTATTCCTTCTCTCTCCACATATTGGTAACATTGTTGATGAGACTCGTTCACGAGCAGGGAGAAAATTTTAAGTTGAAGAAGATCTATTTCCCCGTTAGTTGAAAAATGTGAATCACGAAGTCGTGAGGGCATAAAAAGGTGTAAATGATATCCATTTTTTTACATGTGAAATACAAAGTTTTGAGGGTGGAAAAAGGGCACGGTGCCATTTTTAGTAAGGCTTAGTCAGAGTTTCACAGGTTTGAAAGACCTATTCAAGTCACAAATGTAGGGCATAGTGAAGCCTTCATTCTGCCATCCTCCTTATAAAAATACAGTCACTTGGACCTACTTATGCGGTAATTTAGTTATATTAGAGGGCAAAGATATACAAGTCGCATAAAGATATATTTTGGATGCACGAGAAAAACTTAGCATCTACGCGTGAGGAAGAATAACGAAAGTCACTTTTGGAATGATTCGATGAGTTAAGGGTTATCATTAACTGAAGTTGTTGGATGTCAGTCCAATTTTACTCTGCCGTGATGTATTTTTTTATACGAGCATTTCCGTAATGAATAAGTTTGTTCGACGTATTTTAGGATTTTGATAGACACTATTCGAATTTCCGTTTTCATACAGTCGTGAAAGGATTTTGGATTTAATGGACTTTACCAGAGGTTTTGAATATTCCTTGGGAATTTAGGATGTTTCCATTACTCTCGCACAATCTCTTTTTGCAAGGACATATCCTAGAATAGAGAAATTGACACTATTTAAGTGATCAAAATTGCAAGGACAATTCATATGTTACTACTCATGAGAAATATTATGTATTATACCATAGTAATTTGTACATTAATTTGTTCAGTAGATATAGAATGTAATAATAATAATATATGACATGGAAGGTTAGTTGACGATTAAATCCTGTATTACTAAAAACGGGTCTATTGTCATGCTGAATTTGATGAGAGGTCGTTCTTCATATCTCTATGTTTATTTTACAAGTTTCCCATTGTACTTTGAAGGATCATGAAGGGATCCAGTGTAGGTAATATTACTTGAGCATGGGATTTATTGTCCAGACCTGTTCGGGAGTTTGTGAATCTCGGGATCAAAGTATCCTTATGAGGCTGTCATGAAGACAGTAGCTTGATGGAGCAGGCAACAGGAGTAGCTCAGTATAGATGGTTGTCTCAACAATTCAGGAAATTGAAATAATTCGGGAGTTTCGAGATTTGAAAACTCTGAAATCTCCGCTCATGAAACTACACCTTCTTGAAGGGGGCCATTTGAGTGCAACTTGATGGAGTTCTACCTGGGTCAAAGCATTTTTTTCAAGGTGGAAATCTTCTTAAGAATGCATGGTCTTGTTTGTTTATGTAACATTTTAATGACTTTTGCCAGTATATTCTATAGTGTAAGCCTTAAGATGGTGAGCTATATAGAATAAAAATTTATTTCTTAGATGTTAGATTAATACCTTAGCTACATCATATATGCCATAACTAACCATAGTTTTCACAAAGCTTCAATTGGTTCAACCTTTTTGTAGACCATCTTTCATCATCAACTAAAAGTGGTCAGACACACCTATGATACACTTGGTGTGCATTCCAGATTTCTCTTCATTCATTCTTGTAGCACATTACCTAATCTTTCCTAGATTCAGATCTCTGGTGTGAAATGTATCACTAATTACACATTGATATTAATTCACATTTTAAGTAAGATTTCTATGGTTCATGGAAATGGCTCGTGCATTTAATTGTTGCTATATTGGAAATTTACAAACAATGTAAACCTATAAATCACATCGTAACTGCCAACAATACATGATGTCATCAAGACATCGCCATAGTGCATGGAAAATAGATAGACATCACATGCCACGACCTCATATATGGTGTAACTCAGATTGACATACCATATTCTCATTGCTATTTTCATGAGCTCCCCGGTGGCTTCACATTTTAGCATTAACGAAAAGAATTATAATCAACAAGAACCATATAACAAGAAGGATAAAGAGAAAAACAAATAATGTGAACCCAAGAGAACCCACAATCTATAGAGATATTTATTACACAATAAAAGAAACCGTCGCTTGAACTAACCATCATTTATTCATGCACATCATTTTTTTTGGGTCCATATGCATTCACATTTATAGGAATTTATGTCAGATAGTGTTAGTTCATATAGATTGCTAAAGCTCTATAACCTATCAAAATTCCCATCTATAATTGGATTATAAAGTTTGTTAATATGAATTAGAGTATAATTGTAAACATTCATACAATAGTCAACTAATAGTAAGCCATACTAAACATTCAATATTCAATAGTAAAACTAAAAATCTAAATTTACATGTTGTAGTTAAGTTTATGGTTTGTCTAGATTGTCATTCTTCGTGTTTAAGATCATCTAGATCCTACAAGTAGTTTGTGTATGTCATAAGTGCGTTTGTTGGAAAAATCAACAAGATAAAACCTCATGATGTCAAGATCTGACTTGTCCCTCTTTTGTAAATCATACTTCATCGTCTTGATTATGAAATGTAAAAACATCCCACTTGACATTCCTCACTTTTCACTACTTGGACGCATTTTCGATGTAAAAAGAAAACAAAGTTAAGAGGAGACCATTTTACTCAGTTTATTAAAAAAAGCTAACCATCCAATTAAACAAAGAAAATGACATTTGAGAGTTGCATTTAAATAAAGCGTTTGTAGAGGTGCAATCGCCAACTTCCCCATTTGTCACCACCGATAAGGCCGTGCATATTTATTTGGTAATGTGTGTGAGTGTGTGTTTATTTCATTTGATTTCAGTGTGGTGTTTTTAGAATAATATAGTTATGGAGACTTCATCATGATATGTTTTTGGGGGGAATAAAATGATTGATATTATTGATTATGAGTTGGATAGTAAATATTTTGCATTATTACTACAATTTTGAGATGTTACCACACATGAAGACACACACAATGATGACAGCACACACAGACACAAACACACACATCATGACATGGTTGTAGGTACACACATTTGACACACACATTACACACACACATTGTGCGTTTGTGCGTCAACCACTGGAAAAACACACACACGCTTGGTTTTTTGGTTAACACAATGCGAAAACCAAATTTTGGTTTTTGATAATCAAAAGCGCAAATCACATGATTGTGACATCGAGCACACATGCACGCATGAACGTTTTCACGCACATGCACACGCACTACCACGCATGCACATGTTAGGACACACATGCATGTTAGTGTTCACGCGCAATTAATGCCATGCATCGCAGTAATTACTACACGCATTTGTTAATACGCACATATTGCTCACGCACACACGCACACACATTTTGTGCGCGCACACACACGTTACACGCTGCACTCGTGCCACACGCGTCTATGCGCACACACACACACACCTGCACACACGCACGCACACAACACACACACACACGCGCACACACACACGCACACGCACACACACACACACACGCACACGCAACGCGCACAACGCGCACTCTCTCTCTCTCTCTCTCACACACACACGCACACACACACACACGCACACACGCATACACACGCGCACACACACACCCACACACATGCCCCACCGCGCATGCACGCACACACACACGCCCACACGCCACACATGCACATGCACACACGCACGCCCACACACACACATCACACGCCCACACGCACGCCCCACGCACGCCAATTGATTTGATTTGCTGAGTATTCTTGTTTTAATGTACAAGTGTTTAGAAAGAATATCATCGGGGATAGACAAAAAAATGAAAAAGGGTATCGTAAGAGACATTCATAATGTGCGATTAAGTGCATGAAAAACAATGTTGAAATTGTAAGTTTTGGTTGTAGATCTTGTTTGTGATTTAGTGTTGTTTTTGTATGTGTCACCTCATGCAATGGGGCAGTTTAGTTGTATTGTGACAAGTTATCGTATTGCGCGCTCTCATTATGGTGAAGAGTGCAATGTCGCATTGCATATTTTCCAAGTGAAACATTGTTGCTTTACGACAATGGCTCGCTTGCGTTACATCGTCGTGTTATTTATTGTGTTTTGTGATTACATTATTTTGGTTGGGATGAGCGAGAACAATAATAATAATCCTTATTTAAAAAAAGGTATTGGCAAGTTCGACAGAAATGTATTGTTGTGGGGGCAAGTTCGTTAGAAAGATCATATGGGCCTTGTTTGTTATATAAGTTTATTTTCATAATCTCCTTACACCTCTGTTACTTTCTCTTTACGTCTTATGCTCATGCACTTACCGGCCCGGGCTACCCTGGGGTGGCATGGACTTGAGCCACAATTTCCTTCGACTACAAGTTGGAAGTCCATTTACATTTATTCACCAATCTTTCCTCCTAGACCACCAATGCGGGTTTAAATAACAATAGTGAAATAAGGGTTGGGCTCGCCGAGCTGAGTAGCGAGCCAACCTAATGTATTTGCATTGATAATCACCTGAGCTTGATCTACTTAGTGTTTTGCACCATATTTATTCTATACATTGCATTACATTCAAACTAAATTTGGGTTATTGTAAACTCGAACCAAGCTCGAGCATTTGCATTGCATTGCATCATACACAATTTACCCACTCAACTCGACTGAGCTATCTTATCTATTGAGGTCGTTGAGTAATGACACACATTTAAAGAGCAGGTTCGCACATGAATTTGCAGGCGCAGAGAGAAGAAACCGGGGTTATTCTCTCTGCTTGGAGGAAAAGAATTTGACTCGGGATGTCGCGGGGTTTGAGTTGGTTTTTTTTAAACCATACATGTGATATGAGATAACAATGAATTATGTTAGTTAGTCGAGGCTGAGTTGTGGGTTTGAAACCTGCCAACTCAACTCTTTTACCACTTTGGTTACAATGGTGTGGCCGAATGACCAAAGCAATGTGGTTGTGATTGGATATAATGTTAAGAAGAAGTGATTTCACGGAAACTAGGAATTTATAGGTTTTTCTACGAGGATATATGGAACTATATGCAATAAGGATATAAACATAGAATATGACATGTAAAATAATTATATTATAAATTGGAAATTTAAAATAATATAAAGAAGTTTATTTAACAGAATGTGTGTGTGTGTGTGTGTGTAATAAAGCAAATGATATATTTTATATAAATTTTAACTAAGTATTTATATATACATACACATACATATATGTGTGTACTTATATATATATATATATATATATATATATATATATATATACACACACACACACACACACACACACACACACACACACACACACACACATATGCATATACATATACATACATATACGTGGGTAGGGACGAGCCCTCCCACCCCATCTCAAATTATATA
Organism: Taxus chinensis; assembly: GCA_019776745.2. Classification (NCBI taxonomy): domain Eukaryota; kingdom Viridiplantae; phylum Streptophyta; class Pinopsida; order Cupressales; family Taxaceae; genus Taxus; species Taxus chinensis. Next base: position 203,284,685 of record CM034147.1, on the reverse strand, counting down.
TATAATATATAATTTGAGATGGGGTGGGAGGGCTTGTCCCTACCCAAATCCCACCATTGTTTTAGAAAATATAAAATTAAAACAAAACAATGTTTAGAGGGAGGGATCATAGCCTACACAAGCCACGACCCCCCCAATCTCCACACATCCCTAAAGACTGTGGGGATGGATAAATCCATCCCCCACAACCTTCCCCTCATACCTTACCACCACTAAACCCCTCATTGTCCTATCTGTAGCCATCGAATGCCACTATTTCCCTCACCAAACTATACACAACCATGTCACTGTCTCTCCTTCCCAGCCCCTTGGTCGACCCTTACTCATCTACTCCCCTTTCCCATCCTATAGACACCAAATTTTGGTCTTACGACTCCCTGTACCCCGTATCTCGTCCCGCAACCTAACCCTACCTCACCACCTAAAACCTTACACTTAATTATTTATTAATTACCTTATAATTAATAAATCCACATCTCCAACCCTACCACCTCACATCGCCACCTCACTATGACCTAGCCCTAACCCTAAACTAACTTAACTAAGACCTATGACTTGGTCCAGACCCACACCCATGACTCATCACCCCTCACCCGCATCAAAACGAACCTAATAATGACTTGACCAAGCCCACAACCAACCCCTCGGGAGAAAAAGAGGGAAATTAGCTATTTTACTAAGAATAGCCAACTTTGACCTAACCGACATCGGTCCCTACGCGGCCGGCGTCGGTTAGGCAACCGCCATCACTTCCCTATAAATGACCTCCCCCAACCAAAAACAAGGGATCTGGAATTCATTTGGCAGGAGAGGGAGAAGTGAAACAAGTAGAAGAGGTTGCAGAGAAGAGGATCGAGCCCAAGACTGTAACTGAGCAACTAGATTGCTGTCACACTCATCCAAGCATTGGAAAAGACTGAGGATAGCTTCATCATCTTGCTTTCCAATACCGGATCATCCCAACTAAGCCTTACTATCACCACCACATTCCTTTGACCTGTATCTTCATCAGGAACTAGTAGTCCTTCCCAGACAAAAAGGAGTTCTTTCCAATCGATCTGATCTCTTTATGGTACATGCACACCTTCCGAACACTCAACAGGTATTCCTCCTAGCCCTAACCCCTTATCTGTTTCTCAAGAGAATGAAAGGATAGAAGCAACTCTATTCCAGAACGAAATTCTATGCGAAACATTTTGGCACGCCCGGTGGGACCCTTTTCGGGTTTCTTTCTTTCTTTCTTGCTTTCATATAGGGAGCACACTTGTTATTTCTTTCTTCTAAATATTCACAAAATATTTTGTCATTTTGGTAAAAGAATTTGTCTTTCTTTCACATCTTTGAATTAGTGAAAGTCATCTTCTTTGCTTCATCGAATATCATTTTCGATTTGGGTTTAAAACACATGCATCACATTCTTGCTTGTTGTTTTTTAATTCTAGTGAAAGTAGATTAAGTAACAGGTCATACACGTGGGGGTGATATCCACAGTATTGACGAGAAATTAATCTTACTTTCACTGCAAAACACATACCAAATCACATCATAATCAACACAACAGCTCAAACATCCCCCCTTCCCGCGGTATTCCTCCGCCCGATTGAGGTAGCCTTATGAGCCCAAATAAACTTGACATCTCCCTTACATTTTTTGTTTAGGATTGACATCATCTGGCGTCTAAGGCACAAGCCCAAAGTGATTAAAACTAATCCTAGGGTTAGTCTCTTGATTTTCTTGTGTATCTTGCTTGTTTTTTAGTTCTGTTTCTCTGTCATACAATGTTTCAGTGATCACTTCAAGACAGTTTGGTAGGTATATTAAGCATTGTTATCCCCAAACCAGCAGCTTCTTGCATCCTCTCTTTGCTTTCACAGTGACTGACACCGGTCCTATACTACTGACATCGGTTATTTGATCGACGCCGGCTACATTCTAACCGACATCAGTTATCTGACCGATATCGGTTACTGTATTTAACAGTTCTTGACAAACCAGCAACCTATCAATTCCAACATTTTGTTGCTATTTCTGTTCCAGATTGATTAAATCCCTGTTGTGTCCTCTTGTCCATGGTTGTTATCACCCGGAAACAAGTTGCAGCCATGGTTTCACATGCCTGTTCCGTGCCTTTTCCTGAGTCACCCCCTTCGCATCCTATGGGGAATCCTACGGATACCAGTAATTTTCCCAAGATCCCTGTAGGAGATAAGGAATTTGCCAAATTTTTGGATGCTAATCCTAGCGCCGTATAATATTATTTGTCTCATACCCCTGACCGTACACCCGATGGTCAGCTCCTCGTTGGTATTCCTATTAGTATCGCCACTCACTTAGCCCCTTCCCCACCTAATAACTCCGCCTCACCGTCTTCATCCTTAGCCCCGTCTCCCAGCTCAGTGGCTTCGGTGGTTCATACTGCACCAATTGGCTTTCCTTTCATTAATCTGGGGCCCCACATATTACTACCATCCACTGACCCTACCTCATCTCTCTCACAAACTGTTTCTTTTATAACTTTCTCTCTACCACCTATACACACGAGCTTTCCCTCACAAGCTCCGCCCACCTTTTCATTTCCACAAATTCATCCGGTGGCCTCAACCTCTTATATAGGACACCCTTATTTGGTTGCCCTAACACATTCATCACCATTATCTTATCAACATTCCATCCCACCATTGTCTAGTAGCGGATCTTGGACCAATCCTCCTCTGTTTACAACGACAGCACCATCATCTAACCCAACCAATGATTTAATCAAATAGATGATGGACAAGATGCAAAATCTTGAGGCTTCTGTTTCAAGAAGTCGTAACACCCTGACATACGAGCAAGTTTTTTGGGAGCCTATTCATCCTTCTGTCCCTCTTCACACATATCCTCCTCAATGGGAATTACCGAAATTTACTCGCTTTAATAGTAAGGAGGACCCTCAACAACACTTGCGATTGTTCAGACATGCCTGCTATGTGATTGTTCATGACGATGCCTTACTACTCCATACCTTTCCCATGTCTTTATCAGGACTTGCCTTGGAGTGGTACAGTGCTTTAGCCCAGCACTCAATCTTCTCCTTTAACCAATTAGCCCAATCTTTCTTGGATCACTTCTCAATAATATTGCAAGGAAAGTATCCATTACCGACCTCTATGCCATCTGACAATTTGAAGATGAGTCTGTCACAGATTTCGTTGGACAATGGTGGGGCCTCATCAACCAACTTACTTACGCCTTACCTCAGGCCGAGCTCATTAAACTCTTTATGCAGACCTGCGCTAAACACATTTCTCCCACCCTCCAAATTCAAACTTTCCACACCTTTGATGAGGCCTTTACTATGGCTCAGAAACTAGAGATTCCATCCTTAGAGGAAGATAAATTGAGGTTACGCAACAAAAGCTCAAATTTTCGGACCCAAGACTCTACCACCAAACCTAACACCACCAACTCTCACGCATCAGCTGCTTCGAAATCAAAGGGTTCAGTACATGCAGTGATGGTCAAATCTTAAGCACTGTCTAATACCCAGCCGAAAGCCACCTATAAGTATAAAGTTGAGTCCATCAACTACACTCCCTTGGGAGAAACTTATGGTGTGATCTTGGACAAATTGTTTAAATCAGGAGCTATCACCTTGCCTCCTGTTAAACCTCACTCTGGGTTTGATTCCACCCGCGCTATTGTTTCGCTCGGAATGTTTCGGCTTCTGGGAATAGAGTTGCTTCTATCCTTTCATTCCTTTTAGAAACATATAAGGTTAGGGCTAGGAGGAATACCTGTTGAATGTCGAGATGGTGTGCGCGTACCATAGAGAAAGATCAGGTCGACTGCGAAGAACTGCTTTTTGTCTTGGAAGGACTACCTGCAAATAAGAACACAAGACCACAAGATTTTGATTAGACACTAAATGAGGGAACTGCCTTGGGCCCAGGAAATATAAAACTTCCTTTCGAAGGTGGTCAGGTTCCCCTGCTAATATGAATTAACACAAAAGACTGTAAAATATCAATTAAATTGCTTCGTTAAGACAGGTAGGGGATAGGCTGATTTCTGGTTTTGAGTCACAATAATCGATACCGGTTTGCTGATAACCGATATCGGTATGGTCTAGGATCTGTAGGTTGGTTGTTATTGTGGGGTGGTCATGTTGTAGGGTAACAGTGTTGTTGGTAAGGCTAGTATATGAGTGATATTAGGTAATGAGATGGTGAGAGGTAAATGAATGATAGTTAGATGCAATGACACGTTGGGTACGTGGATCTAGGAATGGATTTATGGGGACTGTGATTCAAAAAGTCTAAGAAATGTTATTAAAGAGGACATGCAAGGTGTAACTTACTAGTTTATTGACGAAGATGCAGGTCCAAGAACTCTGATGACAAAGGCAGAACTCAAGTGGGATGACTTGACACACAAAAGATGATAGATCTCCCTCCCGATGATCAGCTGATGTATCACAGGTTTCTAGCTATTCCGTTACAATCTTGGGCTTGATCTCCTTTTGCTGCAACTCTCCTTGTCTCTTCACTTGTCTCTTCTCAGCCAAGTGAAGATCTGAATGCTCTTATATCACTCCCAATGATATCTGTTGATTCAAAAATCCTTCGACCCTTGTTTCTGGTTAGGGGAGCCCATTTTACAGGGAACCGATGGCGGTTACGTAACCGACGGTGGTCGAGTAGGAACCGACATCGGTAAGGAAAAAGTAGGCTATTTTTAGTAAAATAGCCCACCTTCCTTTCTTTTCTCCTGAGGGATTAGTTACGGGCTTGGTCAAGTGACTAGAAGGTCGGTTTTGGGTGCGATGGAAGGGGTCCTTCATCATGGGTGTAGGTGTAGACCCCAAGTTATAGGTCTTAATTAGGTTAGTTTAGGGTTAGGACTAGGTCACGATGAGGTGGCAAAATGAGGTGGCAGGTGAGGTGATGTGGATTTATCAATTACGAGGTAATTAATAAATAATTGTTGTAAGGTTTAGATGATAAGGTTAGGATACGAAATGAGATACGGGTCCACAAAGGGGTCATAAGACACAAATTTGGTGTCTACATTAGCCCCTTAATTGTCATGTAGCTTGTTTTGTAAAGCTGCGTGGACAATAATATGAAGTGGTTTCTCTCTGTTAAGGATATAGGTAATCGCCCTCAAATCTATCACAAATTGAGAGAACGGGAAATCAGGGATAGGGTTGATAAAGGGTGAATGGTGTAGAGAGGGATGGTAAGATGGTGGGGTAGGTCCAAGGAAGCAGACGCATGTTGAAATGTAATAGTGCGACTAGGGTACATGGTTTGACGAGCAAACCAGCAATGCATAGGCAAAGGTCGATAGTTTATCCAAACAAGGGTGATATAATCCTGGTATCCAAGGCATAGGAAGTAGCTCCAGGGTATATAACAGGTAAGGTATAGGAACGTTTAGGCATGTTCAGCAGTACCAAATGGTTGGTTTGGTTTAGATAAACGTCACGGTCTAGGTCTAGGCAAAGTTGGTCGACAGATCAAGTCAAGGACCCTAATCATGCTAAAACATGAACAGGTGAGCTCGATGGAACAAAAAGCTACATGATGGGGTTGATAAAAGTGTATGGTGGTTGATGTTGGGTGAGGTATTGAAGTGGTATAGCCTTGGGTCGGGCCAAGTTGTTGGGTTGCGGCCTTGGGTCAGGCTGGAAGGGTAGAGTGAGGCCATGGGTCGGGTCCGGATTGGTAGGGTGAGGCCTTGGGTTGGGCCAATTGATTAGTGAGGGCCATGGGTCAGGCCTGATTGGTTGAGGGCGGCCTTGGGTCGGGCCGGATTGGTTGGTTACGGCCTTGGGGTTGGGCCTGATTGGTTGGGTGCAGATCCTTGGGTCGGGCCAAATGGTTGGGGCGAGGCCTTGGGTCGGGCCAGATGGTTGTAGGGCGAGGCCTTGGGTCGGGCCAAATGGTTAGGGTGAGGCCTTGGGTCAGGCTAGAATGGTTGGTTGCGAGGCCTTGGGTCAGGCCTAATGGTTAGGGCGAGGCCTTGGGTCGGGCCAGATGGTTGGTTGCGGCCTTGGGTCGGGCCGGAGTGTTTGGTTGCGGCCTTGGGTCGGGCCAGTGAAGTCAAAAACGGCTAAAGAGCAATGGAGCATATAGGTGATGTGGTAAAGAGGTAATGTGGTGGGAAAGGGAACGTAGTGAATAAGGGAAAAAAGTTGGGTAAAAAAAGGACAAAAACTGATATCGGTTATATATTGACCGGTACCGGTTAGATAACTGATGCTAGTTCCTTAGGGCATGAATTGACTGGTATCGGTTTAATGTTAAAAACATATAAAAAGAAAAATACGGCCAATCATTGTCACTTTGTGAATTTGGAAATCAAATTAAGTTGTCTGAGGTGGAATATTGACATTGGTGTATTTATTGGCTGAGGTGGCACTAGTTGAGTGGAGAAGTGAGTTGATTGGCGGGCCCGAGTGAGGAGGAGGCAGTAGGTGATTGGCAGAGGACCCAGCAGAGGACATTTGGAGCCATGGCACAGCCAGGAGGAGCAGGAGGAGCTGGATGAGCTGGACCACCACCACCCATCCCACCAACAATGATGTGTCGTCATACCGGTAGGTTCAAAACCCTGCATTGTGTTCATTTGATTGCATTATGCTAAATTTGGGGTTTTGGGTAGGAATGTATGTTTTGGATGAAATAAGTAATAAATGGAAGTGATTTGAAAAAGGGAGAGGGTAGATAGGTTAAGTAAGCCAAGGTGGCTAGGTGGGTAGATTTTTAGGGTATTTGGGTGGGTAATTTGGAAAAAAATGAAAAAAATGTAGGTGGGGGGGCCGCACGGGGGTTCGGCTCCGGGAAATTACAGCGATCGATGTCGGTCGCTAAGCGACCAGCATCGGTCGCAAAATTTAGGGACGGGGTGCTTTGGTGATTGGCCGGTGTCGGTCGGTAGTTGACCGGGCGACGGTGGGAAGAGGGCCGCGGTCGGTTATTGGGGACCGGTACCGGTCCGTAGTGGTTGTTAGGTTTTTTTTTTTTTTTTTTTTTTGTGGATTAAGTTATTGTGTTGTGTTGAGTTTGTGGTGGTGAGTTAGGTGTTGTTTGGGTTGGGATGGGGTGTTTTAGGTGTTATTTGGGTTGGGGTGGGGTATTTGTTTGGGTTGGGATGGGATGTTTTGGGGGTGGGTTGTTTTGGGTAGAAGAGGGAGGAGAATAGTGTAGAGAATAGGAGGGTAGAGGAGTGTGTTAGAGAGTCGTGGTGTGGCTAGGTGGAGAAGAAAAGGGGGGTGTAGAGGGTTGTGGTGTTGTTGTTGTAAAGAGTAGAGCTAGTGTTGTGGGTTGGTTTTGCAGGCATGTCAACAGTTGACAATGCGGGACAGGATGCCCCCGCTATTGGTGCGGATGCGACCACATGTATCCGCAGCACACTGGGCGATCATGCGCGAGTTGGGACTCAGCGGAGTCCAGCGATACAGAGCTATCGATAGAGATCATAATTTGATGGTTGGCCTCGTCAAGAGATGGGATCCTGGTGACCAATGTGTTCCATCTCCCGACTGGAGAGACGACCATCACATTGGAGGATGTATATCACATCCTTCGATTACCTATTGATGGAGAGGCCATTTTTCAGGTGGATGCAGAGACAGCCAGGGACAACATCCTACAGGTTTTTGTGGGATGCATCTGCGCTAGTGACATATCACAGCGTGAGCATCAGGTATGGGGATATGTACCGTGCGCACTGACATGAGACACGGCTTGCCGTGTATGATGATGATCAGGATCACCTGCTTCGCCCTCCCGGACTTAGAGGGAGGCCACTTTCCATGGGCATTGATGGAGGGTGCTTCATGAGATGGTGGAGGAGGCACACCTATTATGCTTGGGCACCAGTATATCTAGTGCAGTTATACAGGGAGCTCGTGGGGCTATCACCAGATGAGGCGATTCAGGATTTGTTTGACATTTTTACTTCACTGTTGGGCATATGAGCACATCATATGCATCAGACCAGTAGGGCTACCCCAGCAGCCAGGGCCACAGGTCATATACAGATACGGCTTTCAGAGGTGGTTGGGGGTTGTGGGATAGCCATGAGCAGTGCTTGCAAGGCGGGACGTCACCTATTACAAGCATTTATTAGAGGGCCTGACAGTGGTAGATATCGTATGGAGACCTTACAGAGGTCATCACCCGCACAAAGGATCCTGAGTACAGTTACGCTTGATCCAGTACACTTTCTGGATCGTAGGACGGAGGCCGTGAGAGTACGAGAGGATACCCCTAGAGAGGGTACGCAGGCAGATGGGGCTGTGACAGGACGAGCCACCTCCCTTCCCTCAGTACAGGAGGGATGATGTAGAGGCCCCACTACCTGCACCATAGCCCGTGGATCCAGATTGGGTTGCTGAGAGGCCGGCAGATGATACTGGAGATGATGCAGGCTGTACGGGAGCATATATGGTTTGGTGGGCTAGTCAGAGAGCAGCAAGGGTAGCACAGCCTACACAACCAGACTTGGCAGTGGTGATGGCAGAGTGAGATCAGCTCAGGGGTCAGGTGTAGCTATTACAGGGGCAGCTGGCTGCTGCACATGCACAGATAGGTGTTTTACCAAGGGTAGCTAGCCCAGGCGCAGGTACAGGCACAGGCATAGGCACAGGCACAGGCACAGGCAGCACCACCAGCAGCGGCACAGCCACAGCCCCAAGCACAGGCACAGATACCACCATGGCCACAGGCACCACCAGCGGCACCATCACAGGCATATGGGGCACTGGTAGTAGGAGTCCGGGGACCAGCCCTAGCACCTACGGTGGCACGGGACATATATATGGAGGCAAGAGCGGAGGCCCCGGTTACTATCAAGATGTTCTTGATGGTACTGGAGCTGAGTATCAGCCATATGTAGCTTATAGAGCAGAGACCTCCCATAGTCAGAGATCGCAGGGAGGTGCAGCCATAGCCGGCGTGTCTATTACAGGCAGGAGGCGAGAGGCACCACAGGGACTAGCAAGGGAGAGGTGCTGAGGGCGGTGAGGAGAGCTGAGGGATCCCCGCATTGTTTTTGTATATGGACATGGGCACTGGTTTTGCGCACCGGTTGTGTTGATAGAGGCCTACGTGCCTACATTTATTCATTTATTCATTCATTTATTGTATACCGGCCTACGAGCCGAGCATACGGGTTGTATAGTTGAGGGACTGGCCTACGAGCCGAGTATATTTTTGATATGAGGGACCGGCCTGCGAACCGAGTCAAGATTATTGACATTTATTGCGGCCTGCGTGCCGGTTTTGTTGTATTATGAGATCACAGAGGTCCCAATGCAGGGCATATTGTATATTGGAAACGTTGTATATGTGATATATAGATATGAGGACTTGACTCACATGCTGTGTTCAAAATGTTTTTAAGTATTTTGTCGATGGTTTGTGATATTTAATGTATGATAAGTTTAATTGACATGTTGATATATTAATGATGTTGATGTTATGTTGTTAATGGGATGCAGTCATGTTATATTATGAAATGTGGCATGTTTTGTTGCTGGTTTGGTGACATTGTTATATATGTATCTGATGAGTTGGATCCAAATGGTGTATAGATTGATAGTTTTTTGAAATCCATAGATGATGGCATGTTTGTTTTGGTAATGTAGATAGATGATATGAATGAAATCGTAATGAGAAGTGGATTGGATGGACAAAATATGGATAATGGTGTTGTTATGCAAGGAAAAGAGGCGGGTGCGATAAAAAATTAGGTAGAAAATGAAGAAAAGAACTCTGTTTCAAAAAGGCAGGTGTGTAACCGATATCGGTTAGGTAACCGACGCCGGTAGTTAGTAGACCGATATCGGTTATGTAACCGATACCGGTTATTTAGGTATGAGCTTTTCTAAAAATAGAAAAGCTAGGGTGGCAACTTAAGTTCTAATTTTGAGAGCCATACAAGAAGTTAAATACGTGAACGCAACACTTTTTGACGACTGAGACAGGTAATTGCATGAGAGATTTAAGTGATAAGGAGAAAAAGAGACAGGGAAAGTAAATGTGATCTGAGATTCAAAAGGTAGAAATGCGAATTTGAAAAGGGTGGTGATCATGGCAGAACGAGGAGAAGCATCCAGCAGGCAGGGACGAGAGGGAAGACAAGTGCCACCGTCGAGCTGCTGTAACTCAAGAGGTAAATGTTTTGGTTGTGATTTTATTACTACATGTTTTTTGAATAAGATGGGGGAGAGTAGGTGGGTAGATATGAGAAAGAAAACATGATAACAAGGGTTATAAATGAGGTGAGTGTTACATGGTAGGTAATCAAGGGTTTTCGGGTATGTCTGTGTATACAGAGAGGAATAAACAAGCAATTTATTGTCGTAGGTGGTTGTTTAGGCAAGGTGTATGTAATTGACAGTGACCGATAGCGGTTAGGGATAACCGGTATCGGTTACTAAACCGGTACCGGTTATTTATAACCAATACCAGTTACTGGAGGAATTTCTAGAATGTGAGAAAAACCATTAGGGATTTGATGGATTGAATGGTTGTTTGTTTTTTTGATGTATGTAGGAAGAGGCAGGGTTGAGGATGAATGATAGTGTGCCAGCGTTGTTGTCACGAATCCGAGGGGATGTAACAGCAGCGGAATGGACATTGATAAATCATTTGGGGTTAAGTGGAATCCGCTATTATTCCACGAATCGCACGTAACCATGCTATGTTGCAGGCGTTGATTGAAAGATGGAATCCAGAGAAGAATACGTTCTATCTGCCAACAGGGGAGATGACAGTAACATTGGAAGATGTGTTCCGTATTTTGAGGCTCCCTATTACAAGAAAACCAGTATATCAGGCATTACCTAGCGCGGCGCGGGGAGCGATAACAGCAGTATTTGGTCCATACGCACGAGATTTGACACAACGAGGTTTGTCATTCACATATGGGATAATGTATGCAGCACACCCTGAGGAGACAAGGTTAGCAGTGATATTAATGATAGCGGTAGGGTATTATGCATTACCGAGGGCGGAAGGGGGAAGATTTCCAAAGGCATTGATGTGTGTTATTTGGGAGATGATAGAAAGGAACGTGACTTTTGCATGGGCACCTGCATATTTGGTGGAACTATACAGGGGTTTATGGGCTTGTAGGCGAAATCACAGGACGACACTGGATTGTTCATACTTATTACACTGTTGGGCCTATGAGCACATTGTTTGTGTGCGACCAATAGGCCAACCCATCTAGTCAGGAGAGACCAGAGTACAGAGGTTGGGGTTTAGACGATGGGTCCAGACAGAACAAGAGGCAAGATCCCAGGCTGTGACGGGTGACATTGAGTATTACAGGCAGGTATGGGAGAGGGTGACGATTGCGGATATCTGTTGGAGGCCTTACGAGAACTATATGGTAACAGAGAACATAGCTGAGGAGTTGAGGGGTGTAGAGCGATTGAGGTGGATCGCGGGGCACAGGCCAGGTGAGTATGAGAGGATTCCTATAGATCGCGTGCGGCGAAAATTTAGATTTGTGCAGGATATACCCCTGGCTTATAGACCATATATGAGGATCGACGCCGAGGCAGCATTCTCACCTCCCCGGCCAACACCTCCAGAAGGGCCAGAGGAGATAGCAGCTGATCGCAGTGTAATGGATGCAGGAATGAAAGAGGCCTATAGGTTATGGTGGGTAGCAGAGCTGCGAGGTGTACGTGATCTCCCTGACATAGCTGTGATTACAGCGGAGAGAGATCGTCTACAGAGTTTAGTTCAGCAGCTCCAAACGCAGGTGAATGAGGCAAGAGGATTGTTAGCAGTTGCGGAGTCACGGGCGGAGAGAATAGAGGTTGGATTCCTCCATGCGAGAGGGCGTATTCATATGTTATAGGAGAGATTAGCAGATCAGTGGGCGGTACCAATAGCCGCGGTACCTTTGAGGATGGAGAGGCCCGGCGAGAGGCGTCGATGATCACGATCATCTCCTGGGTCGGGATGAAGCATGAGGGTCTGAATAAATGTTAGCAAGGTATAAGAATAAATAAGGATGCCGACCTGCGTGTCGATGATAGAGAAGATGTATTTGTTTAACATCTCAATAAAACTGAATATGTATGTTGATTCGAGTTATGATAATAATAAGAATGTTTTCGTTTTGACTGTTGGTGTTTTGAAAAAGGATAAAAGAGGAATGTGAATAAATAGAAATACACAAAAATATTTATATTTACCACACATGATAGGTTATGGTAGGGGATGGTCGAGCTAACCTTGGGAGACCCCATGTCTCCGAAGTGCTGCCTACATAGCCCATTACACAAAGCAAGGAGGGGCCTCAGACCGATGTAGTTCTCCCTTAGGACCAGGGAGAGGTGAATTTAGGTATGGTTAGGCAATTTGTTGGTTGGTAAAAATGTTGATATTAATATTGGTAAGGTAAGGTTGATGGTGTTGGTAATGAATTGGTGATGTTGTAAAAGGTATAAGGGAAGCGAAAGTTAGCCTACCCAAGTAGTAGGGAACCATGTCCTGATTAAGATCAACACACAATCCTAGATGCGAGGAAAAGAGGAAAGAATGCTCCGTAGGTGAAAATAACTAAACAAACCACATAATAACATAGAATGAGCTTGAACCCCTAGGTACCTTACATAGACGAGAAGTCGATAGGTGAAAAGAGTTGTATAATCACAATATATCGGGTGTACGTCACGTCCCTTGAGTTGAAACAAATGGTGAGGTGAGGTGGATGATATAACAGAGGTACAGAGAACTTGTTACAAAGTGAGTGTTCTGACGAAAGAGAACCTACCCTAAATAGACAAGTCCATGACTCAAAAGTTCTTGTGAATGAGGCTTTTATTTTATTGAATTATAGACTGATCGATGCGGGAAGTCTACAAGGGATATTGATTGTATTATTCTTGAGGTCTTCACAAAGCTGATCAATGTGAGAAGCTTCTGAGAAAAGGCTGACTGTGCATAGCTGTCCTTCGAGGGAGCAGTCTATTTATAGTAATAGATGTGATTTTAGTGCATAGCTGTCCTTCGGGGGAGCAGTCTATATATGATAGCAGCAATAGTTTGGCATATAGCTGTCCTTCGAGGGAGCAGTCTATATATAATTTAGATAGCTAGATGTTCTTTTGGCATGAAGCATCTAGTTTGGTAGGAAGTTTGACTCAAGAAAATCCCATAAGAAGGTGTTATTTTAATACTTTGAAGTCATGGACTAGACTAAAAAGGGGAAGGCATCGTTAAGGGGAGATGAGAAGTGAGCTTGATTTTATTTGGAGATGTAGGAAACAAAGTGTATGTAGCGGTAAATGAGCTCAAGGGATGAGCAGTAGGTAGATAGGAAGTGATGTAACACTAAATTCAACAGTAGAATGGTCGAAGATGCAAGACATTAAGGGGTTTAGGCTCAGGTTTACCATTAAGCGAAGCTAAATGATAAGTACCTGATCCATAAGTGTGAGTGATTATATAAGGCCCAATCCAATTAGGAGCAAATTTTCCACATTTGTTCTTTTCCAGTTCGGTTACATGTTGATTCTCCTTGAGGACAAGATCACCAACTTTAAAGGTACGCTCATGAAGTCGCTTATCATAAGCACGCTTGATGCGTTTTTGATAGATTTGAAGGTGATCGAGAGCTGTAAGACGACGTTCGTCAAGAAGCTCCAATTGGGCTAACCGCTCTTGGCGGAAATCATCATTGGTGAGAATATCCTGAAGAGATATCCTGGGGGAGGGTATTTGTATTTTGACAGGCAAGACGGCCTCGGTACCATATACCAAAGAAAAATGTGTAGCACTAGTAGAGGTACGAATGCTAGTACGATAAGCCCAAAGGGAAAAGGGGATGTGATCGTGCCAATTTCTTCCAGACTCATTGACAACTTTCATGAGGATTTTGGTTAGGGTTTTATTAGAGGATTCGGCTTGTCCATTTGCTTGTGGATAGTAGGGTGATGAGAAGCTAAGTTTGATACCAAAGTTGTCACAAAGGTCTTGCAATAACTTATTTTTGAAAGATTTCCATTATCTGTTATCAGGCGATGAGGAACACCAAAACGACAGATAATGTGGTGGTTAATGAACTCTACAATTTTTTCTTTTTTGGTTGAAATGAGTGGAATGGCTTCCACCCATTTAGTGTAATATTCGGTTGCTGTGATTATCCCTCGGTGACGTTGCGAAGAGGGTGGGTGAATCTCACCAATAAGGTCTAAACCCTATTGTGAGAAAGGCCAAATATCTCGTGGTGACCTGTAGCAGATGGCTAGGAGTATGTTGAAGGTTGGCATATTGTTGACACATAACACAACGCTTAACATACTCATAGTAGTTGTTATTAAGAGTAGGCCAATAATAACCTAGGCGAAGGATTCATTTGGCCATGACAAGGCCGCTAAAATGTCCACCACAAATACCATCGTGGACTTGTTGGATGATATAGGTGACTTCCGTACCGGTTAGACATTGAAGGAGGATGCCATCAAAGCCATGTTTATAAAGAAGTCCCCCCATGACGACAAGATAACGAGAAACAATGTTTAAGAAACGCACATTTTCCAGTACTAGTAAGGTCAGGTGGGAGAACAGAGGTTGTAAGATAGTCGTGAAATTGGTGATACCAGGTATCCTGCGAATTAGTACAGACACATTATTTATCGTACAAACAACTGAGGCTGAGTAAGATGGGGCAAAGAGTTGTTGGACCAAGACGAAAATGCCAGAGTCAGTTGGTGAGGCAGGAATTTGCAAGGCTAAGCAAGCCATAGTATCCACAAATTTGTTAGAGGAGCGGGGAATCGTTTGGATAGAATAATGAGTAAATAAGGCTCAAAAGAGAATCCGCGTAGTGTTTGTACTTTTGAAGTTCCTCATTTTTACATTGGTAGATGCCCATAACTTGATTGACTACCAATTGAGAGTCGCCGAAAACATTGATAGATTTGACACCTAAGTGTAACGTAACCTAGAGACCCAAAACAAGGGCCTCCTATTCCACTGTATTATTAGTGCAGGGGAAATCGAGTCTGGAATGAAAGAGGCATAGGCTCAGCGTCAAGAGGAATAAGAACAACATCAGCTCCTCTGCCGTGTTGGCATTTGGATCCATCAAAGAAGATGGTCATTGGATACGACTCCTGACTAAGTGAAAGAGTGGCGATGAGTTCCTCGGGGAAATGTAAAATTGGTAAATTGTTCCCCTAGGTAAAGGGGCTTCCGCGAGTTGGTTTACGATAGTTTGTCCTTTGATTGACTTCTGGTGTACAAATTCAAGGTCGAGGTCGGCAAGGAGCATAAGCCATCGGGTGATGCGTTGGTTTAGATGTGGTTTGGCATACATATAATGAATGGGGTCCACGTTGGTCATGACAAAAGTTTTGTGATTTAGGAGGTAGTGTCATAGTTTGGTAGCCACGAATGAAAGGGCTAGGCACAAATTTTCTACATGTGTATACCTAGTCTCGTAATCCACGAGAGTACAAATTATGTAATAAATGGCTTGTTCGTCGATGCTCGGGGTCATGATGTGCGAGCATGGCCCCTACCGCATGGCCAGTGACAGAAAGGTAAAGGTAGAAAGGGAAATCATCCTGAGGTGGGATAAGCACAGGTGGCTGCAAGAGATAGGCTTTGAGAGCCTCAAAGGCTTGGTGGCACTCTTCGCTCCATTGGAATTCAATGTCCTTTTTAAGGAGGTGATGGAAAGGTTGACATTGATCTGATATTTGGGAGATGAAACGTCGGATAGATTAGATTTTACCTTGCAAACTACGTAATTGTTTGAGGTTAGTAAGTGGGGGCATTTCTAGGATAGCTTTGACTTTAGATGGATCGACCTCGATGCCATGCAAAGAGATGATAAAACCAAGAAGTTTTCCCAAAAAGACACCAAAGAACACATTTATTTGGTTGAAGGCAGAACACAATATTGTAACAGGCGATCAAAAATAATGGTTAAAACCTCGAGATGTCCACTGCGATGTTTAGATTTTCCAAGAAGATCATTAACATAATCCTCAAGGATAGTGTGCATAATGTCATGAAAAATGTAAGTCATAGCCTGCTGATAGGTTGCACACTAGCATTCTTAAGGCCAAATGGCATGACACGATAACAGAAGGTTCCCCACGGAGTTATGAAGGTAGTTTTATGTTGATCGGCCGGGGCTACCAAAATTTGATTGTATCCTGAGAAGCCATCCATGAGAGAAAGCATCTCATGGACCGCAGTGAGATCAACAAGTTGATCAATACTCGGGAGGGGGAAGTCATCCTTCAGGCAAGCAAGGTTAAGGTCCTAGAAATCCATACATATCCGAAGTCCCTCTTTCGCTTTAGTGACAGGTACAATGTTAGAAATCCATTAAGGATAATCAATAGGCAAGATGAAGGAAACGGAAAGGAGTCGTTGAAGCTCTTCTTTGACCAAGAGGGCAATGCGTGGATGCATTTTTCTTAGTTTTTGTTTAACTGGTTTGGAATTGGGTTTCAGGGTAATGTTATGGACAGCAATGTTAGGATCAATTCTTGGCATGTCAGCGTAGGACCAAGCGAAAGCTTGGTTGTAGGCACGGAGAAAGGTAGTAAAGGTGGCTTGTTCTGATGCGTTAAGAGATTGTCCGATCTTCACAATGTGAGGATCTTCCTCTATGTGGATGTTGATTTCAGCAATCCGGCACTATGATAATTCTTCACCGGGAACTCCTCGTGCTATGATTATTTACTAATGCACAGCCTTTAGTTTGGTGGATGTAATCTGGAAGCAAAACAACAACCGAACACAAGAATACCATTGACTATGATAAGACAATGACGACAAATCTGAAATATCAAAATAAATTATAATATTAACATGAAACTGTTACAATCTCACATGAGGTACCATGAGATACTTCAACAAGACTATGGGAGAAACTTTACAATTACACCTCTTGATGGCTTCTTCAACACATCTTTAACTGATGGCTTCCTTCGCACACTTCCTACAATATTTCTCACTACTTCTTTCTATGCTAAATGAGGAGGGTGGCCTCTCTATTTATAGAACTTCCAGGCTTATCCATCCTATCTCTAAGATAGGATAAGAAATCCATTCTGACGAATCATATTCCATACCTTAACTCTTATCTGTACATGTAAGCTTATCTGTTAAGATAAGATAAACCTTATCATTTTACATGGGTTCCACATTTTTAGAATTTTTACAAATAAAATACACAAAATATTTATGACCTCACTCCTTGTCCTTAATACCAATATAATATTTCTAATTCCTAATCATGTAGACCCTACTTCTCTAATTACCCAAACTTTGACATTTTAACATTACCGGACCACTTACGACAAATATTTACTTTTTACAACATTCCTATTGTACTTTGACTGTTACCGTACTCCACATTATTGGCGACACTGTACTGACGGCGCCATTATCTTATATCAAACGCTACTACTAATTACACTTAACAACATCCTATTCCTAATACATACATTAATGAAATAGAAATTATGGAGGAAAATTTTAGTGTCGACATCTTCCCCCTTCCTAGCTTCTACTCCGTCCTCGGAGTAGACTATTCTGGTGCTTGGAAAATTTTCAACTTGTCGTGGTTGACCCATTTCGTAATGGGAGTGCCATCCAATTCCTCCAGTCGGTACGTACCATTTTCATGCACAGTTGCTATTTTGTAGGGCCCCATCCATTTTGGAAGAAATTTTCTCTGTCTTCTTTTTTTGTATCTGGAATCATATACTAGAACCAAGTCATTCACTTGAAATGGAGACCACCGGATCTTTTGATCAAAGTACTCCTTCTGCTTCATTTTCTTCTTATGGCTTGTATCCTTTGCTATTTCCCTCATTTCCTCTAGCAAATGAAGATGTACCAACCTTTCTTTTACTGAATCACTTTCATCCCTCCTTTCATTTTTCATAACTCTCACAGTGGGAATATCAAACTCAATAGGAAGAACTGGATCAATGCCATAGGCCAACTGAAATGGGGAGTATCCTGTTGCTGACTTTGATGTTGCCCTATATGCCCACAATGCTGCATGAATCCTTTTATCCCATTTATGTACCTGCAAGGCTGCATCTTTTGCTAGAATTTGACACAGCACAAAATTTGTTCGTTCCACCTGTCCATTTGTGCTTGGCTTGTATGTTGTTGTCTTCCTGTGCTTGATAGAAAACTTATTGACTAGGGCTTCTACCACCTCATTAATGAAGTGGCTTCCTTGATTTGTTACAATTTCTAATGGACAACCAAATCTGGTGACAATGCGTTCATATATGAACCTTGCCACTTCATCCATGGAAGCTGTTTTCAATGGCCTAGCTTCAACCCACTTGGTTAAATAATCTGTGGCAACTACAATATACTTATTTTGACGTGATGTAGTTGGAAGTGGACCTACAATGTCTATTCCCCATTTTTCAAAGGGACCAAGGGGAAGAATAGGACATAATGGAGCTGATGAAGTCTTACGGTTACCATGTGTTTGACAAATATCACATGTCTTACAATAATTATAACAATCTTTAAAAAGAGTGGGCCAGTGATAACCTGCATCCAAGATCCTTCTTGCTGTAAGTTGTCCAGAGAAGTGCCCTCCACATGTACCATTGTGGAATTCTTCTAGCAGCTCCTTTCCTTGATCACGTCCAACTGCCCTCTTGTACTGTCCATCAGGCCCTATTCGAAATAATGCTCCATGCAGAATAGAATATGGACGACTGGCTTGAGTAATCTTTCTCTTAGTCTTTGCATTGGCACCATCAGGAAACTTGAATTCATTAAGATAATTCCAAATATCTATGTATTCACTAGGGATTGTGTCAAGGGAGAACAATGTTGCATCGGTAAAATCATCATCATCACAAGATGATCCTAAACCATCATAGGCTCGAGAGAGTGCATCTGCATTGACATGCTTCTTTCCTGGCCTATCTATAATATCAAATTCAAATTCTTGTAGCAAAATTATCCATCTAGCTATCCTCCCTGATGGGTTAGGCTTATTGACAATATATTTCAGAGCCTGATGATCCGTTACAACTATAAATTTCTGCCCTAGCAAGTAATTTCTAAACTTCTTTACAGCAAAAATGATAGCCAGAGCCTCTTTTTCAGTTACAGTATAGTTTACCTCAGCACTGCTCATTTGTCTGCTCCCAAAGTAAATTGGATGTTCATTCCCATTTTCATCCTTTTGGCTCAAAGTACTCCCTAGTGCTGCATCTGAGGCATCAGTGTACACAATGAATGGCTTGCTCCAATCTGGATTCTTCAAAATAGGTGAAGACACCAGGGCTTCCTTCAGCTGTCCAAAAGCTTCATGCGCCTTGTTTCCTGGTTCATAAGCAACATCCTTCTTCAAGAACTGGGTTAGTGGCTGTGCAATCTTTGAGAAATTCTTGATGAACCTTCTATAGTAACCCACATGGCCTAAAAATGATCTCAACTTACTTCTATTCATAGGAAATGGTAAATCTTTGATTTTTGAAACTTTATCAGGATCAGTACCAATACCATCTCTGGATACAACATGCCCTAACAAAACGTCTTTAGAACATCCAAAGACACACTTTGTAGGGTTTAGTGAGTCTTGTGCTTCATCTAACCTTTGAAATGTTGTCTCCATCTGGTGCAGGTGGTCCAACTTGCTCCCATAGATGCAAAAATCATCCAGAAATACTCTGATGAAGGTCCCAATGTAGGGTTCGAACACCCTATTCATCAAACGCTGGAATGTTGCTGGAGCATTACACAACCCAAAAGGCATAACTCTATAAGCAAACGTTCCCCAAGGAGTGGTGAACGTGGTCTTCAGCTGATCTTTCTCTGCTATACGAACTTGGTTGTAGCCGCTATATCCATCAGCAAAACTATAGCACTCCTGGCCAGCTACTTTGTCCAAGATCTGATCTGAAAATAGAAGAGGGTAATGATCCTTCTTTGTTGCCTTATTGAGCTTCCTATAATCAACACAAATGCGTAGCTTCCCATTTTTTTTATTGAGATCACAATGGGAGAAACCCATTCTGAATTCTCCACAGCAAATATGAATCCTGCATCAAGTAACTTATCTATTTCTTCTTTTACAGTCTTGGAAAAATTAGGATTCATTCTATATGGCATTTGCTTTATGGGCTTAGCACCATCTACCAGCTCAATACAATGTTCTACCCAACTTACTTGGCGGAGTTCCTTGTAATCAAAAGTGAATAGGTGTATGTACCTTCGAAAGAGCTGGAGGTAGGATTCCTTCTCACTCTCCATCACAGCATCACCAATCTTTATTTGTTGGAGACGATCATCAACTTCTTCTTCAGATAATTTTATGGGGTCCTGGGTTGGTGTGACTGGAAGAATATCCATGACTGAAACATCAACCTCACTTTCTTCATCTTCAGTGTCCACTTCACTGGTGCTAGAGTAATCAGAGGATGTCCAATCATCAGTTTCATCACTTGAATCCACAGGTTCTGCTTTATGATGTCGAGGGATCACGTTTATCTTCACCCTCTCTCTACCACATCCAAGTGTCATGAAACCTTCATTCCAGTAGTTTCTTGCATGAACTCTCCTTAGCCATGGTCTTCCCAGCAGCATTGGGTACGCAACAGTACCATTTTTCATCACCTGAAAGTCTACCACACATGCCACACCCATAACAGTCATGAAACCTTCATTCCAACATATTCATTACAGACTCGGTCATTACATTAACTGCAGCACCTCCATCAACTAAGACATCATGAATTGAAATACCATTACATAATACCTCATCTTGTGGAGCATAGGGATCTGCCTCTACCTCCAAAACAGGGACCTCAACCTCCTTCCTTCTTCGAGCATTGAGTCCACCTCGCAACTCCCGCCTCTTCTCAGAAGACATAGCCAAGAGTTGACCATATGTAATATTTGCAGGCCTTTTGGACAGATCTTCCAAGATGGAGTATGGTCCTTGCCCCTGTGAAATCAGAAAATCCTGCACACCCAACTTTCTTCTCCTATGTTTCTTACTAGTTTCTTCTTTCATCTTCTTAGGATCATTTCCATCTTGATTATCTTTTTCTTTCTTTCTTTTTGTTACAAACACATCTACTTCATTATTTCTGCTCTTATCTACTACATCAAAAGAATTCACAGGTGCTTTTCCTTTATCATTATCTCCCTTACCAGATGTAGAAGCCCTATCTGGACAATTATACTTATAATGACCCTTTTTATAACAACCATAACAAACAACTTCAGAAATATTTCTCTTTGGACCTCTATCTCCTCCCTGAGAACTAAATTCCTTTCCTTGAAGAAGATTAATAGTTAACTGACCCATCTTTTTGAGCAGATCTTCATACTCAGTAGATGTATTAGGAGAAATATTTGTATTCACCGGGAGTGGTTGTGGATTCAGGACCAAAGGTGCTGGTGTAGGCTCTACTTTAGCAACAATTTCTTTGGGCTCCTCTTCCATGCTTTCTTCTTGCCTTCTTGCAATCTCCTTTGCTTGTTCAATGGTAGCTGGGCGGTCATACTTCACTCGTTGTCTGATCTCCGGCTTCATCCCAAGAATGAAGTGCTTACAGAGGAGATTATCCACGCCATTCATCAACCCATCCACTAGTCCTTCCTTCCGGATCTGGGCATCGAGCTTCCTCCTTAGCTCTAGAACACGAGCATGATAATCCCTTATCTTCTCCTTCTCTCCTTGGGATAGCTTTGTGATCTCGATCATGAGATCTGCATATTTCTGTTGTTCACCAAATTCTTCAAGAAAACTTTCAGTTAATAAATCCCATGAATTTTTCACATTATCACCTAGTGTTTCAAACCACCTAAGTGCTGAACCATCCAAAAAGGTAGGAAAAAATTCAGTCCATTGCTCCCTTCTTATAAGGCCATTACAAATACAAGATAGTTTAAACTCTTGAATGAAAGAAGAAGCATCTTCATTAGATTGAGCTGAAAAAACAGGAATCTTTCCCATTTTCAAAAGTAACCACCGTGAAATACCAACCCACAAGTACAATTAACAAGACTTATGTGCACAAATAATTGGAATCACTATACTAGAAAGTGACTTTACACCTTTCTACAGTAAAATAGAAATGACCACGGTAAACTATGGTAAAACTTGACTTACTACGGTAAAAACTGACTTTACTATGGTAAACACTATTCACGGTAAAAAGTGAAGTTACTGCGGTAAATACTAATCACGGTAAAAAGTGACTTTACTGCGGTAATTACTATTCCCAGCAAAAAGGACTTTACCAGGGTAACTACTATTCATGGCAAAAATGACTTTAACATGGTAACTACTATTCACGGTAGAAATGACTTTACCATGGTAACTACTATGCACAGTAAAAACAAGCTTACCCTCCAATTAATTTTTTCCTAAGTGGGAATATATCTCCAGAAAATCCACCAACGAGGAATGGTCCCGACAACGGAACCAAAATGTCATCAGCAATCCGGAACTATGATAATTCTTCACCGGGAACTCCTCGTGCTATGATTATTTACTAATGCACAACCTTTAGTTTGGTGGATGTAATCTGGAAGCAAAACAACAACCGAACACAAGAATACCATTGACTATGATAAGACAATGACGACAAATCTGAAATATCAAAATAAATTATAATATTAACATGAAACTGTTACAATCTCACCCATGAGATACTTCAACAAGACTATGGGAGAAACTTTACAATTACACCTCTTGATGGCTTCTTCAACACATCTTTAACTGATGGCTTCCTTCGCACACTTCCTACAATATTTCTCACTACTTCTTTCTATGCTAAATGAGGGGGGTGGCCTCTCTATTTATAGAACTTCCAGGATTATCCATCATATCTCTAAGATAGGATAAGAAATCCACTCTGACGAATCATATTCCATACCTTAACTCTTATCTGTACATGTAAGCTTATCTGTTAAGATAAGATAAACCTTATCATTTTACATGGGTTCCACATTTTTAGAATTTTTACAAATAAAATACACAAAATATTTATGACCTCACTCCTTGTCCTTATTACCAATATAATATTTCTAATTTCTAATCATGTAGACCCTACTTCTCTAATTACCCAAACTTTGACATTTTAACATTACCGGACAACTTACGACAAATATTTACTTTTTACAACATTCCTATTGTACTTTGACTGTTACCGTACTCGACATTATTGGCGACACCGTACTAACGGCGCCGTTATCTTCTATCAAATGCTACTACTAATTACACTTAATAACATCTTATTCCTAATACATACATTAATGAAATAGAAATTACGGAGGAAAATTTTAGTGTCGACAGTTTCTCCGGTGTAAGTGTTTCAGGAAATCCAAGACCACTATGATCTTTGTGTTTGCGTGTAGTCACGGGAATGATTATATGTCGGCCTTGTTCATAAAGACCAAAACCAAAACCTTTCCAAGCACAACGAATGAGTGTATGTCGGCCTTGTTCATAAAGACCAAAACCAAAGCCTTTCCAAGCACAGCAAGTCAAGAAGGTGAGGGCGAAACGACGATTTGTCAAGTATTGAAAATCGGATTGGAAGGGAACCACACTAAGAGGGGGTTCAGGGGTAATGGAGGATGCGTCAACACCCCCATACGTTAGGTTGGTGCGGCAATGGGGTGGTCCGTAAGAGATTACTTCCCCCACACGATAGTCATAGGTAGGATGTGCATGTACCTGTCCGTACTCCTGTGGGGTATGGAAAGAACTAACGTTATATAGGCGATACTCCCCCAGCGTAAGGCGTTGAAAAACATCTACTAAGGGGTCTGCGGTTGGAATGTTAGTTGCGGGAAGGGAAGTGGTTTTTGCGACGGTGGTTTCATCAATTGAAGGTGTAGGTGCGGTTGAGGTGGATGGTTGAGGTACATTTGAAGAGGACGGTTGGGTTGAATGAATGGGTGTCTTGATTGGTACAATCACATCGTTAGGGCGGTATAACATATTGTAGGTTTTAAAGGGGGGAGGATCAGCTTTTACGGTGTAGGACTTCCCCTCGTACTCAAATTTTATGCATCTATGTAATGTTGAGGGAACGCATCCCATAGCCCGGATCCAAGGGCGACCTAGCAATATGTTATATTGGAACTCTCCTTCAAGGACATAGAAGAGTTCGGGTAAAGTACGTGGTCCTACCCGAATGTTGAGGATCACGGTGCCTAAGGTAGAGGTAATAGCGTCATTGAATGACCGCAACATGATGGGATTGGCACACATGTAGCTAGAAGGGATATTCATTTGTTGGAAGGCTTTTGAAGAGATGATGTTTAGGCTAGCGCCCCCATCAATCATAACACGACGTACCCTAATGTCCTGGACGTAAGCTGAGATGAAAAGGTCAGGGTCAGGATCTTCTGTACCAAAGTCAACAATTTCATCTTCAGAGAAACTGACTGCCGCAGCTTGTTGTACAGAGACAGAAGTGGTTGGGGCAGTGGGTTGTTTGGTGAGATAAGCAACGTGATTGGGTGTTAGAATGGAGGCAATAGGCAGGGTTTCATTAGGTAAGACCTCGATCCCTTGAAGAATTTCAACGAGAGCTTGTCGATGAGATTCAGAAGTCTAAATGAGATCATATAGTGTCATTTTTACGGGTGATTGGTGAAGCTGTTTGATCATGGCTCGATGGGCAACTCCATTAGAGACGGGGTAAGCGGGTCCACGAATAACCACTTTGGGTGGTGGTGCAATCAGGATGCTGGATGGAGAAAGAGAGGACGCATGTGTGCTTTCTTTCGCTTTCTTGTTGTTTTTCTGTGCTCGAGTAGCAACACTAATCATATTAATCTCGTAGACCTGAGATTAGGAAGATGGTTGGGATAAATCATGGTCTTCAAGAGGTGGGGTTGTAATAATGATAGATCTTGGTGAGGCGGGGACAGATGGTATAGTAGAGGGAATTGAAGCTAAAGGTCTCTCCCTTCGTAAGTTGTCTTTCTTAACCTTTGTATCTGGGAGAGGTGACTGACGAAGGATGGTTTTTAAAGCTTTGCATCCCTCCACATCATGTCCTGGTGTGCGGTGATAGGCACAAATTTTAGACTCATCATAACCTATAGGTCGAGGTTTAGATGGGTCATAAGGTCTACGTGGGGGTAGGAAAATGGTCGCATTCTCCACCAACATAGCAAGGATTTTTGCGTAAGATCCTTTGAGTGGGTCAAAATCGGAGGAGGATGAGGGTATTGGTTGTGCGGGTTTTGGTAATGTTTGGGCGTGGTTGGTTCGTACGGGTGGTGGTTTAGCCGAGGGGTGTTGACACGTGGTTTTCACTAAACGTGGTTTCTTTGGCACAGAAGCTATATTTAGCTGGTTAGATGATGAGGCTACAGATGACATGGTAGCGGGAAACAACCACGGAGAAAGGGGAGTGAAAGAAAATAAATCCTTTGATGATGGAGTTCGTTTAGGGTTGATGGGTGGACAGGATACGTGGGGTGACGGTGTTGATACACCCATTGATCTCGGTATGGGTGCAGAAGGCATAGGTCGTTTTAAAGAAAACGTAGGAGGTATGATATATTGATGCAAGGTGGAAGGATGAGGTCCCAATATGGAAGGTAAGTGTGACAATGATGGTTTGGAGTTGTGATAGAGGCATAGGGTGGGCTTGGGGAGATTGGGTCTGTCTCCTAAGTGGACTGGATGGCTTTACTTTTAGATAAATCTAGTCTGTTTCGGTGGGTGTGTTAGACTAGGTATTGATGAGGTCCCAAGCATGGGGAAAGGTTTGGTTAGGTCAATAGAGGTGGATGAGGATATTTGGTAGAGATGCGGGGGGGTAAGAGATGAGGATATAGGCATTTTAATCTTTTGGTAAACATTTCGGGTATATGGTAGAGGCGTCTGGATCACTTATCTGCATTTGGGTAGAAAAAGGTGTACACAACCGTTCCAATAGGACTCGTCTATCTTCTGAAGGGATGACAGTCCTCTACGGTGTGATTAGGAACTTGTTGTATGGAAGAAAGGTGGGTTGTGATTCCAGGTCCACCGTGGGTATGTAATACAAGGGGTAAATGAGGCACTGTATCCATGGGCGTTAAGAGGTCAACCGGTCATTGAAAATATTTAGGCGATGAGGAACTAGTAGGTAAGAGGGCGTGTTTGAGAGGATCCGTCAATGATTAAGTATGGTAAGAGTTGGTGATGCTGGTTCAAGGGGTTTCTCATCTAAGGATGGCAAAAGAAGTGGCGTAGCCTTCCTCTTGTGCAGCAAGAGTGGTAGGAGGAGATGTCTTGGGAAATGGATAGGTCAGATAACATCCGCTCGCAGTCTTGCAAGGATGTGGTGTAAGAAGGCTCATCGATGGGAAGAGAACTATATGCGGTTAATTCCCTTATGGGGAAAGGAACGGCAAGGATTTCATGCTTTGTCTTGATGGTGGTAAAGGGGATTCGGGCTCCCTGCATTCGTGAAGGGGCTTGATTCAGAATTTTCTCAATAGAGACTTTTGGTTAGGTAGTCAAAGACTACATGGATTTCATGAACACTCTCCTCGGCTAAGATATCTTGATTTGTGTTACTGTTAGGAAGAGTGATTCGGGAATGGTTTGTTGAAAATTTTCAAATTCCAGTTAGCAGGGGTGTTAGGATTATTGAGGGCTATATTCCCTACATCAACCATTTCCTACACTATGTTTTTCAACATCTTGCAATTTTCATGACTGTGTCCCTTCACACGGTGGAAGTTACAGAAGTCTTTTTCTTTGTACCAAGAAGGTATAGCGCGGGTGGAGTCAAACCCAGAATGAGGTTTAACAGGAGGTAAGGTAATAGCTCCTGCTTTAAGCAATTTTTCCAATATCACGCCGTAAGTTTCTCCTAAGGGAGTGTAATTGATAGGATCAGCTTTATACTTATAGGTGGTTTTTGGCGGAGTATTAGACGGTGGTTGGGATTTGACCATCATCACATGTACAGCTCCTTTCGATTTCGAAGCAGTCGATATGTGAGGATTGGTGGTGTTAGTTTTGTTAGTGGAGTCTTGGAGTTCGGAAATTGAGGGTTTTGGTTGCGCAACCGCAATTTCTCTTCCTCTAAGGCTCGAATCTCTAGTTTTCGAGCCATAGTAAAGGCCTCGTCGAATGTGCGGAAGGTTTGAATTTGGAGGGTAGGAGAAATGTGCTTAGCGTAGGCCCGCGTAAAGAGTTTGATAACTTCAACCTGAGGTAAGGCATACGTAAGTTGGTTGATAAGGCCGCGACATCTTCCAATGAAATCTGTGATAGATTCATCTTCAAATTGTCGGATAGCATAGAGGTCAGTAATTGATACTTTCTTGGCAATGTTTATGGAGAAATGATCTAAGAAGGATTGGGCTAATTGGTTAAACGAGAAGATTGAGTGCTGGGTTAAAGCACTGTACCACTCCAAGGTGGGTCCTGATAAGGACATGCGGAAGGTGTGGAGTAGTAAGGCATCGTCATGGGCAATTAGATAGCATGCATGTCTAAATGATCGCAAGTGTTGTTGAGGATCCTCCTTACTATTAAAACAAGTAAATTTCGGCAACTCCCATTGTGGAGGATATGAATGAAGGGGAACGGAAGGGTGGATAGGATCCTGATAAAATTGCTTCATATGTCAGGGCGTTATGGCTTCCTCGAAACCGAAGCCTCCAAATTTTGCATCTTGTCCATCATTTGTTTGATTAAATCTAGTAGTTAGATGAGATGATGGTGTGGTTGCTGGTAAATGGAGGCAGGATTGGGCCAAGGGCCACCATTAGACAATGGTGGGGTTGAAGTGTTGATAAGGTATTGAGGACGAGTATGTTGGGGTGACAGAATAGGGATGTCCTATATAAGGTGTTGAAGTTACCGGAGTACGTGTGTGGAAATGAAAAGGTAGGTGGAGCTTGAGAAGGGAAGCTTGTGTGAATAGGTGGCAGAGAGCAAGTTAGGAAAGGAGTAGTCTGAAAGAAAGATGAGGTAGGAGCAGTCGGTGGTAATGATACGTGGGGTCCAAAATTAGCCAAGGAAAATCCAATCTGAGTCGTATGAACCTCTGAAGCCGTCGGATTGGGAGACGGGGCTAAAGATGCAGGAAGCAAGGCGGTGTTATCAGGCGGAGTGGGAGCTAAATGAGCAGCTGTACTAATAGGCATACCAACAAGGAGCTGACCATCAGGCGTACGGTCAGGGGTATGAGACAAATAGTATTGTACAACGCTAGAATTAGCATCCAGAAACTTGGCAAAGTCCTTATCTCCCACAGGAATTTTAGGAACCTCGCTGGTATCCGTAGGATTCCCCACAGAATGTGAAGGGGGTGATTCAGGCAAAGAAATAGAGCAAGCATGTGAAACCATGGCGGCGGCTTGCTTTCGAGTGATAACAACCATGGACAGGAGTTCACAGTAGGGTTTCAATCTGTCAGGAACAGAAACAAACTCAGACAGGTAAAATTGGTAGGTTGCTGGTTTGTCAGGAATTGGGAAAGACAGTAACTGATATCGGTCTAGTAACCGATGTCGGTTATACTATAGCCGACGTCGGTCAGGTAACCGATGTCAGTGTAAGAAGTCTGGGCTAACAAGATATAAAAGGCTGCTAATTTGATTTTTAACAACGTTTAGTATACTTGTCCAATTATTGATCACAGAAGACAGAGTATGAGAAAGAAAACATAACTAAAAACAAGCAAGATGCACATGCAAATCCAGAGACTAACCCTAGGGTTAATTTTAATTATCGTGGGCTTATGCCTTTAGACGTAGAATGATGTCAGAATCCTAAACAAAAGACTTAGGGGAAATGTCAAGTTTGTTTTGGCTTATAAGGTTACCTCAATCGGGCGGAGGAATACCGCGGAAAAAAGGGGGGATGTTTGAGCTGTTGTGTTAATTGTGAAGTGATTCGGTATGTGTTGTGCAGTGAAAGTAAGATTAATTTCTTGTCAATACCGTGGATATCACCCCCACATGTACGACCTGTTACTTAATCTATGTTCGCTAGAATTGAAAATAGCAAGCAGTAATGCAATGCACGTGTTTTAAACCCAAATCGAAACTGATATTCGATGAAGCAAAAGAGATGACTTTCACTAATGCGAGATGTAAAAGAAAAGCAAGTTCTTTTATCAAAATAATACAAAACCTTGTGAATATATTTTAGAAGAAGAAAACAGCAAGTATACTCCCTATATGAAAGCAAGCAAGAAAGAAAGAAACCCAAAATGAGTCCCACCGGGCGTGCCAAAATGTTTCGCTCTGAATGTTTCGGCTTCTAGGAATAGAGTTGCTTCTATCCTTTCATTCCTTTTAGAAACAGATAAGGTTAGGGCTAGGAGGAATACCTGTTGAACGTCGAGATGGTGTGCGCGTACCGTAGAGAAAGATCAGGTTGACTGCGAAGAACTCCTTTTTGTGTTGGAAGGACTACCTACAAATAAGAACACAAGACCACAAGATTTTGATTAGACAATAAATGAGGGAACTGCCTTGGGCCCAGGAAATATAAAACTTCCTTTCGAAGGTGGTCAGTTCCCCTGCTAATATGAATTAACACAAAAGACTGTAAAATATCAAATAAATTGCTTCGTTGAGACGGGTAGGGGAAAGGCTGATTTCTAGTTTTGAGTCACAATAACCGATACCGGTTGCTGATAACCGATATCGGTATGGTCTAGGATCTGTAGGTTAGTTGTTTTTTGGGGTGGTCGTGTTTTAGGGTAACAGTGTTGTTGGTAAGGCTAGTATATGAGTGATATTAGGTAATGAGATAGTGAGAGTTAAATGAATGATAGTTAGATGCAATGACACGTTGGGTAGTGGATCTAGGAATGGATTTATGGGGACTGTGATTCAAAAAGTCTAAGAAACGTTATTAAAGAGGACATGTAAGGTGTAACTTACTGGTTTATTGACGAAGATGCAGGTCCGGGAACTCTGATGACAAAGGCAAAACTCAAGTGGGATGGCTTGACACACAGAAGATGAGAGATCTCCCTCCTGATGATCAGCTGAGTATCACAAGTTTCTGGCTATTCCGTTGCAATCTTGGGCTTGATCTCCTTTTGCTGTAACTCTCCTTGTCTCTTCACTCGTCTCTGCCCAGCCAAGCGAAGATCTGAATGCTCTTTATCGCTCCCAATGATCTCTGTTGATTCAAAAATCCTTCGACCCTTGTTTCTGGTTAGGGGAGCCCATTTTACAGGGAACCGATGGTGGTTACGTAACCGAAGGCGGTCGAGTAGGAACCGGCATCGGTAAGGAAAAAGTAGGCTATTTTTAGTAAAATAGCCCACCTTCCCTGCTTTTCTCCCGAGGGATTAGTTGCGGGCTTGGTCAAGTGACTAGAATGTCGGTTTTGGGTGCGAGAAAGGGGTCCTTAATCATGGGTGTAGGTGTAGACCAAGTTATAGGTCTTAATTAGGTTAGTTTATGGTTAGGACTAGGTCACGATGAGGTGCCAAAATGAGGTGGCAGGTGAGGTGATGTGGATTTATCAATTACGAGGTAATTAATAAATAATTGTGTAAGGTTT
This sequence comes from Taxus chinensis, assembly GCA_019776745.2. Taxonomy (NCBI): domain Eukaryota; kingdom Viridiplantae; phylum Streptophyta; class Pinopsida; order Cupressales; family Taxaceae; genus Taxus; species Taxus chinensis. The sequence continues at coordinate 203,254,160 of CM034147.1, read as the reverse complement.
AGGTGATGAGGTTAGGATACGAAATGAGATGCGGGTCACAAAGTGGTCGTAAGAAACAAATTTGGTGTCTACAGCTATACCTTCTTGGTATAAAGAAAATGTCTTTTGTAACTTCCATCGCGTGAAGGGACATAGTCACGAAAACTGCAAGATGTTGAAAAACATAGTGCAGGAAATGGTTGATGCAGGGGATATAACTCTCGATAATCCTAATGCCCCCACTAATCGAAATTTAAAAATATTCAACAAACCATTTCCAAACCATGCATCTAACAGTAACACAAATCAAGACACCTCAGCCAAGGAGAAGAGTGTGCATGAGATCCATGCAATTTTCAACTCCCAACCCAGGGCTTCCATTGAGGAAATTCTGAATCAAGCTTCTTCACCAACGCAGGGATTCTCACCCCCTTCTCCTTCATCAGGACAAGAGGACAGTCCTACTATTCCTTTACCCATAAAGGAATTAACCGCCCAGAGTTCTCTTCTCACAAATGAACCTTCTTACACCACATCCCTGCAAGATTGTGAGCGGATGTTAGCTAACTTATCTATTTCCCCAACATCTCCTTCCACCACTCTTGTTGCAAAAGAAGAAGGCTTGCCACTTTTTCTATCATCCTTATAGGAGAAACCCCTTGAGCCTACATCACCAAACTCCTTAATCATGATGGATCCCCTCAAACATTCCCTCCTACCTATTAGTTCTTCATCACCTAAATCTTTCCAGCGATCGGTTGACCTCTTAATACCCATTGATACAGCGCCTCATTTACCCCCTGTATCACACCCATAGTGGACCAGAATCATAACCCACCTCTCTTCCATACCAAAGTTCATGTTCACACGTGAAGATTGTTATCCCCCAGAAGATAGATGAGTCTTATGGGAGCGTTTGAGTACACCATGCTCTACTCAAATGCAGATGACTAATCCAGACACCTCTACCATATACCCGAGGTGTTTACAAAAGCTCAAAATGCCTATGTCCTCACCTTCACCCACCTCATCTCTATCAAATCCCTCAGTCGCCTCTATCAACCTAACCAAACCTTCCCTTACGCTAGGGACTTCACCAATTCCCAGCCTGACACACCCACCTAAATGGTTAGATTTATCCAAAAATAATGCCGTCAATCCATCTAGGAGACAGACCCAATCTCCTCGAGTCAAATCTATGCCTCTGCCATAACTAAAACCCTCACCCCCGATCGCACTGATACAGCAGGCACGGCTTCATCCTTCACCATCACACCTACCTTCTATATTAGGGCCTCACCCCTCCACCTTGCCTCAATACACCTTGCCTCCCACATCTTCTTTAACACGACCTATACCTTTTACACCCCTACAGACACCCACGGGCGTCTCAACACCGTCGCCCCAAGTATCTCACCTACCTCGATCATCGAAGGACTTGTTTGTTTTTACTCCTCTCTCCCTGTGGTTATTTCCTACCACCACATCAGCTAGGGCCTCATCATCTAACCAACTAAACATAACTTCTGCGCAAAAGAAACCACACCTAGTTAAAACCAATCATCAAAACCCCTTGCCTAAATCACCACCCGTACAAACCACTCGTACCCAACCCTTACCAAAACAATCAAAAATCTCACCCACTCAATCAACAACCTCATCTTCATCTGAATTTGACCCGCTCAAAGGATCTTACTCCAAGATCCTTGATATGTTGGTAGGGGATGCGACCATTTCCCTACCCCCGCTCAGACTCTATGATCCATCTAAACCTTGACCTATAGGTTATGATGAATCTAAAATATGTTCTTACCATCACACACTAGGACACGATGTAGAAGGATGCAAATCTTTGAAATCCATCCTTCGCCAGTCACCTATCTCAGATAGACAGCCTAAGAAAGACAATTTACGGAGAGATAAGCCCTTAGCTTCGATCCCTTCTCCTATACCACTTATCCCCGCCTCGCCAAAATCTATCATCATTGTAACCCCACCTCTTGAGAATAATGACTTATCCCCACCATCTTCCTCCTCTCGTATTCACAAGATCAACATGATTAACATTGCTACTCGAGGTCAGAAAAACAATGGAAAAGCTAAAGAAAGCACACCTATGGCCTCTCTTTCTCCTTCTGCCATCTCGATCGCACCACCACCTAAAGTGGTCATTCGTGGACCTGACTATCCCTTCTCTGATGGATTTTCCCATTACACCATGATCAAACAACTTCACCAATCTCCTGTCAAAATGACACTTTATGATCTCATTCAAACATCTGAATCGCATCGACAAGCTTTAATTGAGATCCTTCAAGGGATAGAGGTCCTACCTAACGAAACATTTCCCATCACCTCCATTTTAACACCCAACCGCGTCGCTTCTCTCACCAAACAACCTACCTCCACAACTACTTTTGTCCCTGTACAGCAAGTCGCTGATGTCAGTTTTTCTGAAGAAGAAATTGTCGTCTTTGGTGCAAAAGATCCTGATCTCACTCTTTTCATCTCAGCTTACGTCCAAGACATCCGGGTACGTCGTGTTATGATCGACAGGGGTGCTAGCCTAAACATCATCTCTTCCAAAGCCTTCCAACATATGCATATCCCTCCTAGTTGCATGTGTGCCAACCCCACCATGTTGCGTTCATTCAACGATGCTATTACTTCTACCTTAGGCATCGTGATCCTTAACATTCATGTAGGGCCACGTACCTTACCTGAACTCTTTTATGTCCTTGAGGGAGAATTCCAATATAACATATTGTTAGGCCGCTCTTAGATCCGGGCTATGGGATGTGTTCCCTCCACCTTACATAGATGCATCAAATTTGAGTATGAGGGGAAGTCATACACCGTCAAAGCTGATGCTTCCCCTTTCAAAACCTACAATATGTTATATCACCCTAATGATGTGCTTGTACCAGTCAAGAGACCCATTGATCCAGCCCAACCATCTACTTCAACCATGCCTCCACCATCCACCTTAACCACACTCACACCTTCGACCAATGAACCCACTGCCACGATTACCACTTCCTTTCCCGTGGACAACATCCCAACTTCAGATCCCTTGGTAGATGTTTTTTCAATGCCTTACACTAGGGGAATACCACCTATACAACGTTAGCACTTTTCATACCCCACAGGAATACGGACAGTTACATGTGCATCCTACCTACGACCGTCATGTGGGGGAGGTGATCTCCTACAGACCACCTAATTGCCACACCAACCTAACGTATGGGGGTGTCGACACATCCTCTGTCACCCCTGAACCTCCCCTTGGTGTGGTTCCCTTCCAATCTAATTTTTGATATCTAACCAACCGTCGTTTCGCCCTCACCTTCCTAACGCGTTGTGCTTGGAAGGGTTTTGGTTTCGATCTTTATGAACAAGGCCGACATACAATCATTCTCGTAACTACCCGCAAACACAAAGATCATCGTGGTCTTGCATTTTTTGAACCACCTATACCAAAGAAACGTCATGTCAATTGTATCCAGGAAAACAATGAATTCACCCCTTCCGAACCATCATCGCCCATTTTTCCATCTTCACCCACAGAGTCGATAGACCCAGAATCTATCCCTCCTAACTTTTTTTTTCGTGAATGTTATCTTCCTGGGTCCTCTCACTTATCAACGCGATAGTGAAGACCCATCTTCTCTCCCCCTTTTGTATCCAGACATGATTGAAGAAGATTCACCTTCAATTAATGTTGTGGAGTGCCAGGATGATGACTCCATCCTCACCTACCTTGGTGCAGACGACTCTTATATTCAACGTGCCTTACCCTCTGACACCCAAAATATGTTGAATGAATTGACTATAGAAATAAACATCCACACAGAGGAAGATCCTCACATTTTAAAGATCGGACAATCTCTCGATGCATTAGAACAAGCCACCTTCACTGCATTCCTCCGTGCCCGCAATCAAGCTTTTGCTTGGTCCTACGCTGACATGCCAGGAATCGATCCTGACATTACTGTCCATAACATCACTCTAAAACCAGACTCTAAACCAATTAAACAGAAACTGAGAAAAATGCATCCACGCATTGCCCTCTTGGTGAAAGAAGAGCTTCAATGCCTCCTTTCTGTTTCTTTCATCTTACCTATTGACTATCTGCAATGGATTTCTAATGTCGTACCTGTCACTAAAGCGATGGGGGGACTTCAGATATGTATGGATTTTCGGGACCTTAACCTCGCTTGCCCAAAGGATGACTTCCCCCTAGCTAGCATTGATCAACTTGTTGATCTCACTGCGGGCCATGAGATGCTTTCTCTCATGGATGGCTTCTTGGGATACAATCAAATTTTGGTAGCCCTGACCGATCAACATAAAACAAACTTCATTACCCCCTGGGGGACCTTCTACTATCGTGTCGTGCCATTCAGCCTTAAGAATGCTGGTGTGACCTATCAGCAGGCTATGACTTATATTTTTCATAACATTATGCACACTATCCTCGAGGATTATGTCGATCTTCTTGGAAAATCCAAACATCGCAGTGAACATCTCGATGTTTTAACCATTATTTTCGATCGCCTATTACAATACTGTGTTCGTCTTCAACCACAGAAATGTGTCTTTAGCATCCTTTCGGGAAAAATCATTGGCTTTATCGTCTCTTTGCATGGCATTGAGGTCGACCCAGCTAAAGTCAAAGCTATCCTAGAAATGCCCCCACCCACTAACCTCAAACAATTGCGTAGTTTGCAGGGCAAACTCCAATCTATCTGGCATTTCATTTCACAACTCTCGGATCAATGTCAACCTTTCCATCATCTCCTTAAAAAGGACATTATCTTTTAATGGAGCAAGGAGTGCCACCAAGCCTTTGAGGCTCTTAAAGATTATCTCTTGCAGCCACCCGTGCTTGTCCCACCTCAGGACGATCACCCTTTCTACCTTTACCTTTCTGCCACTGACCATGATGTAGGAGCCATGCTCGCACATCGTGACTCTGAGCATCAAGAACAAGCAGTTTATTACATAAGCCATATTCTTTTGGATTACGAGACTAGGTATACACACATCGAAAAGTTGTGCCTAGCCCTATCATTTGTGGCCACCAAACTCTAACATTACCTCCTGAATCACAAAAATTTTGTCATCACCAACGCTAACCTCATACATTATATGTACACCAAACCTCATCTAAACCAACGCATTTCCTGATGGCTTATGCTCCTTGCCGACCTTGACCTTGAGTTTTTACACTAGAAATCAGTCAAAGGATAAACTATTGCAGACCAACTCGTGGAAGCCCCTTTACCTGGGGAACAATTTACCAATTTTACTTTCCCTGATGAACTCATCGCAACTCTTTCACTCATTGATGTGTCGTATCCAATGACCCTCTTCTTGAATGGATCTAAATGCCAGTGTGGTGGAGGGGCAGGTGTTGTTCTCATTCCTTCTGAAGGTGAACCTATGCCTCTTTCATTCAGGCTCGATTTCCCCTACACTAACAATACAGCGGAATACGAGGCCCTTGTTTTGGGTCTCCACGTTGCGTTACACTTAGGTGTGAAGTCTATTAATATTTTTGGTGACTCTCAATTGGTAGTAAATCAAGTTACTGACATCTACCAATGTAAAAATGAGGAACTTCAAAAGTACAAACATTACATGGATTCACTTTTGACCTTATTTTCTCATTATTCCATCCAAACCATTCCCCGCTCAACTAATAAATTTACAAATACTATGGCTTGCTTGGCCTCGCAAATTCTGGCCTCACCAGCTGACTCGGACATATTTGTCTTGGTCTAACAACTCTTTGCCCCATCTTACTTAGTTCCAGATGTTTGTATGGTAAATAATGTATATGTTGATTCGCAGGATACCTGGTATCACCAATTTCACGACTACCTCACAACCTCTGTTCTACCACCTGACCTTACTAGTAATGGCAAACGTGCTTTTCTTAAAAGTGTTTCTTGTTATGTCGTCATGGGGGGACTCCTCTATAAACATGGCTTTGATGGTATCCTCCTTCGCTATCTAACCGACGTTGAAGTCGCTCATACCACCCAACAAATCCATGACGGACTTTGTGGCAGGCACTTTAGTGGCCTCGCCATGGCCAAGCGGATCCTTCGCCTAGGATATTATTGGCCTACTCTCAATAAAGACTGCTGCAAATATGTTAAGCGTTGTGTTTTGTATCAACAACATGCCAACCTTCAACATACTCCTAGCCACCCGTTACAGGTTGCACGAGATATTTGGCCTTTCTCACAATGGGGTTTAGACCTTATTAGCAAGATTCCCCCGCCTTCTTCGCAGCATCACCATTGGATCATCATGGCAACCGAATATTACACTAAATGGGTGGAGGCCGTTCCACTCATTTCAACCAAAAAAGAAAAAATCGTTGAGTTCATCAATCATCACATTATCTGTCGTTTTGGTGTTCCTCATCGCCTGATAACAGATAATGGAAAATATTTCAAAAATAAGTTGTTACAAGACCTTTGAGACAACTTTGGTATCAAACTTAGCTTCTCGTCACCCTATTATCCACAAGTAAATGGACAAGCCGAATCTTCTAACAAAACCTTAACCAAAATTCTCATGAAAGTCATTAACAATTCTGGGAAAAACTGGCATGATCATATCCCCTTTGCCCTTTGGGCTTATCGTACCAGCATTCATACTTCCACTAATGCCACACCATTCTCTCTAGTGTATGGTATCGAGGCTATCTTGCCTCTCGAAATACAAATCCCTTCTCTCAGAATATCTCTTCAGGATATTCTCACCAATGATGACTTCCGCCAAGAGCGGTTACCCCAATTAGAGCTTCTTGACGAGCGTCGTCTTACAGCTCTTGACCACCTTCAAATTTATCAAAAGCGCATTAAGCGTGCTTATGATAAGTGAGTTCATGAGCATACCTTTAAGATTGGTGATCTTGTCCTCAAAGAGAATCAACATGTAACCAAACTAGAAAAGAGCAAACGTGAAAAATTTTCTCCTAATTAGATTGGGCCTTACATTATCACTCACACCTACGGATCAGGTACTTATCATTTAGCTTCGCTTAATGGTAAACCCGGACCTGAACCCCTTAATGCCTTACATCTCTGACCATTCTACTGTTGAATTTAGTGTTACATCACTTCTTATCTACCTTGCGCTCGTCTCTTGAGCTCATTTACCACCTCATACACCTTGTTTCGTGCATCTCAAAATAGAATCAAGCTCACATGGTTTGATCATCACCTCCTCTTAAAGATGCCTTCCCCTTTTTAGTCTAGTCCATGACTTAAAAGTATAAAAATAACAAGTTCTCAATTATACGATTCTGGGATATTCTTGAGTCAAACTTCCTACAAAACTAGATACTTCATGCCAAATGGACATCTATACCTCTAAGCTCTAAACTAGACTGCTCCCTCAAAGGACAGCTATGTGCAAAGCCGCATCTGCTATTATAAACTAGACTGCTCCCTCGAATGACAGCTATGTACAAAGCCGCATCATGTTACTATAAGTAGACTGCTCCCTTGAAGGACATCTATACAAAGTTAGCCTCTATCAGAAGCTTCTCGCATTGATCAACTTCGTGAAGACCTCAAGAAACAAAAAAATGCATATCCCATATAGACTTCCCGCATCGATCAGTCTATATCCAGAAAAATAAAAGCAGTATTCAAAATCACTTTTGAGTCATGGACTCGTCTATTTAGGTTTGGATCTATTTCGTCAGACTAATCACCTTATAACAAGTCCTCTACGCCCCAGCTATACCATCCACCTCACCTCACCATTTTTCAAAACAACAAAACTCAAGGGCCGTGACGTATAACCGATATATTGTGATTATACAACTCTTTCCACCTATTGACTTCTCGCATATGCAAGGTACCAAGAGATTCAAGCTCATCCTATGATAATAAGTGGTTTGTTTAGCTCTTTCCAAATATGGGACATCTTTGCCTCTTTTACCCGAATCTAGGATTATGTGTTGACCTTAATCAGGACACGGTTCCCTAATGCTTGGGTAAGCTAACCCTCGCTTCACCTATACCTTACCAACTCCAACAACCTTACCCTACCAATATCAAAATTTTTACCAACCAACAAATTGCCTAACCACAACCAAATTGCCTGAATTCACCTCTCCCTGGTCCTAAGAGAGAACTACATCAGTCTGAGGCCCCTCCTTGCTTTGTGCAATGGGCTATGTAGACAACACTTAAGAGACATGGGGTCTCCTAAGGTTAGCTCGATCATCCCCTACCATAACCTATTATGTGTTGTGTTTTGCTTAAAAATATAAATGTTTTCGCATATTTATACTGATAACACTCACCTTTGTCCTTTATCAATCCAAACATTCAAAACACAAACATTTCTTATTATTATCATAAACTCAAAATCAACATACATATTCAGTTTTATTTAGATGTTAAACAAATACATCTTCTCTATCATAACTAACCGATATCGGTTACCTGCCTAGTTTACCCTAACTCCTACTCTTCTCCACTGAACTCTATTTTTCACCACATCGCCTACCCCCGGCCTTTGCTAAATAGCCTTATTTTGAATTCATTAGCCTGACCCAAGGCCGCAACCAACCAATCGGCCCGACCCATGTCCGCAATCAACCAATCGGCCCGAACCAAGGCCGCAACCAACCAATCGGCCCGACCCAAGGCCGCAACGAACCAATCGGCCCAACCCAAGGCCACAACAACCCAATCAGCCCGACCCATGGCCGTACCTAACCAATCGGCCCGACCCACAGCCGCAACCAACCAATCGTCCCGACCCAAGGCCGCAACCAACCAATCGGCCCGACCCAAGGCCGCAACAACCCAATCGGCCCGACCCAAGGCCATAACCAACCAATCGGCCCGACCCAAGGCCGCAACCAACCAATCGGCCCGACCCAAGGCTGCAACAACCCAATCAGCCTGACCCAAGGCCGCAACCAACCACTCGGCCTGACCCAAGGCCGTAACAAACCAATTGGCCCAACCCAAGGCCGCAACCAACCAATCGGCCTGACCCACGGCCGCACCAATTAAGTACCTCGACCAAAGCCTGCAAATTACGATTCTATCCACCCATAATGTAGTTGTTTGTTCAATCAATCTCACTTGTTCGTGTTTTAGCATGACTAGGATACTTGAATTGATCAGCCAACCAGCTTTGCTTAGACCGAGATCATGATGTTTATCTCAACCAAACCAACCATTTTGGTACTTCCGAACATGCCTAAACGTTCCCGTACCTTACCCGTTATATCCCCTAGTGCTACTTCCTATGCCTTGGATACCAGGATTATATCAACCTTGTTTGGATAAACTATTGACCTTTGCCTATGAATTACTTTTTTACTCTTCAACTCGTGTACCCTGGTCGCACTACTGCATTTCAACGTGCGTCTGCTTCCTTAAACTTAACCCACCATCTTACCATCATCTCATCATCATTCACCCTTTATCAACCCTATCCCTGATTTCACGTCGCCTCAATCTTTGATAGATTTGAGGGGGATTGCCTATACCCTTAATTGGGGCAACCCCTTTTTATTATTGTCAATGCAGCTTTAAAATACAAGCTACACAACAACAAGGGGCAAATGTAGACACCAAATTTGGGTCTTACGACTCCCTGTACCTCGTATCTCATCCCACAACCTAACCCTACCTCACCACCTAAAACCTTACACACTTAATTATTTATTAATTACCTTATAATTAATAAATCCACATCTCTAACCCTGCCACCTCACCTCGCCACCTCACTATGACCTAGCCCTAACCCTAAACCAACTTAACTAAGACCTATGACTTGGTCCAGACCCACACCCATGACTCATCGCCCCTCACCCGCATCAAAACGAACCTAATAATGACTTGACCAAGCCCACAACTAACCCCTCGGGAGAAAAAGAGGGAAAGCTGGTTATTTTACTAAAAATAGCCAACTTTGACCTAACCGACATTGGTCCCTACGCGGCCGGTGTCGGTTTGGAAATTGCCATCGGTTCCCTGTAAATGACCTCCCCCAACCAAAAACAAGGGATCCGGAATTCATTTGGCAGGAGAGGGAGAAGTGAAACAAGTAGAAGAGGTTGTAGAGAAGAGGATCGAGCCCAAGACTGTAACTGAACAACTAGATCGCTATCACACTCGTCCAAGCATTGGAAAAGACTGACGATAGCTTCATCAGCTCGCTTTCCAATACCAAATCATCCCAACTAAGCCTTACTGTCGCCACCACATTCCTTAGACCTGTATCTTCATTAGGAACTAGTAGTCCTTCCCAGACAAAAAGGAGTTCTTCACAATCGATCTGATCTCTCTACGGTACGCGCACACCTTCCCAACACTCAACAGGTATTCCTCCTAGCCCTAACCCCTTATCTGTTTCTCAAGAGAATGAAAGGATAGAAGCAACTCTATTCCGGAATGAAATTTTGTGTGAAACACATCCATGGGCATTCATCCATCCTTTCATGCCCATTCGGGCCATACTAAACTAATTAATATAAACATATAATATATATATATATATATATATATATAAATCTACAAACTTGCACAATATAAATATATATATGGAGCCTTCCTCTCCCCACCATGTTTGAAGCTCCATCATAGACCTGTACAAAAAACATAATAAGGAAAAAAAGATTCAATAAGAAATAAAATGGGAATGAGAGAGGTAGGGTAAAAAATTATTTTAGATGGGTCTCATATGCCTTCAGGCATATGAGAATGTTCTCTATCCCCTCGAGCAACCACCCTAGTCGAGGAATCAATTTTTTAGGTGCCCTAGATCCAAGGGAGGAGAATGGTCAAATCCCAGGGCTCACATTTTACACTCCTCCCCACTTGTTTACTAGTTGACCTATTATATTAATGGGTGTATCCTTGTTTTATAAATAGAGTTCTATATATATTTTTAGAAGCTGACCAAAGATAAAAAGGAATGTCAATATAATTATAATATAGTGATTGATTTTACTACCTTGGGAATCCTAGTAGTAAATGTGAACTAGTGGTTAAATTTACAATTTGATTAATTGTTATCCCTAGTGTAATATTATAATGCAGGTATCTCATTACCTATAATGAAATGTTGTAATATTAAGAGTCTTGTAGAGTTTTGTCCCTCAGAACATATGCATAGTTATTGGATTTGCAAATTTAACCATCGGCCACATTGACAATTTCACATCGTGCATTGTGTTGATCAAGATACATTGTCATTCACACATCAATTTCATAGTATTTTGGTATTGGGGACTTGTGAAGCTTCTCATTAATTCTCTATAAAACTAACAAAAAATATTTTATAAATTTTTACCCTTAAGTTTAGATTTTTTTTTGAGTAAATTATGGGGTGTCACATACACAAAAATCTTATTCGTTATTTCTTTTTTGATATATGAGAATGAGTATACCTTTGTCTTGTATGCATAATTCCATGATACCATTCAAGTACAACTCGATTGATGTGCACTCGTTCCTGCTTGATCCTCATACTCACATTCTCTTATATGGTATCAGAGCAAGTTGTTGGGATTCGTGTTACTCATCCACATCCATTGCCTACTACTCTCAGTTTCGTGGTTTTATTAGTTTCATGTGCAGGTTTTTTAACCGTATCCAATTTTAATTTGTGCTTTACTTGCATTAATTTAGTTTTATCTTAGTTTTGATGGAGGTTTTTGTGTGTCTGGGTGTCTTTTGGTGTTGTTTGTAGGTTATATTTAGAGGTATAGGGGTTTTTTACCATATCTAATTGTCTATGGCTAAACTTGGTGGAAAACTAATTAGAGGTATTTTTGGGTTTTGGTGCTTAGTTATTTACATAAAAATATTCTTCTGATTTTTCTACTTTTCTCCTCTAAGGCTATCTACTTCCACTTTACTCCTTCTTCCTACTTTGCCCCTTGCTCCTCTCCTAACTCACCCTAGAGCTATATGAGATCCTCACTAAGATCTTCCCTCCACCCATCTCAGGTATTCCCTCCTAGATCACTCGTTTGAGCCCTCCTCATCTCGTCAAGATCTTGTTAGACCTGTAAATTGAGCCACTTCATGTTTGGTCTCCCCTCAATCATCGAGTCATGCTTGGATTCCCATTTATCGTGTTAGTTCCTTCCAAGCTCACTCACTCTGGTAACATGGCCCTCCACTACATGTTATACAATGTCGAGACGGTTTTACCCTGTCCACCATCATGTCAAGTTCATCTTTGTTTGAACTATCCTTCTTGTACATAGCTCAAACTCATTGCATCCTCATTCTTGCCTGGTCTTGGCCCAGACATGGATGTGTGTGAACTTGCTCCTGTTGACATTGTGCACCCCCGAAGACCTCAAACTCCATTGTAAAACCAATATTTGTAAACTCTCTCATATCCTTGACCTATAAAATCTTCCTTGTAGATCGCCCCTAGTCAAAACCCCACTTGGCCCCTATATGATTTCTCCTCGCATCCCCTCATTCTCATTACATCCAGGAAAATCTCGATCAAACTCAAAAAAATTGTTGTGCCTTTTCTATTCTAGTTGAATCTTCACATTGTCCATGTGTTGTAACCAACCTCCTCTGTGTCAACCATTCAACTGGTTTCCCATCCTCGTTATTAAACTCTCCGTCCAGCATCCAACATATCCTCCACTACCCACCTCTTCTTGTGTGCAACATGGTGTTCATGGATACACCCTTGACCTCTGACCCGCAATAGACCTTTTCCCTCTTAAATTTCGAGGCCCACTTTTTAGATTTATCCTTGTTATAAATTTTCTTAAACTTAGGTTCTCACTATAACATAGGTGATATTTAATTAAAGACTTATCTTATTTATAATAATATAAGGTTGGCCCCCTCATATATAAACTGAAGAAAAATTATATTTTCAAGTCATATGATCAAAGGTAGCCTAGTTTTTTTAATGAACCCCTTTAATTTTTAAATAATTTTAATAATTAAATTAATTGGGCAATATATTCTAAAACTAGCGTTACTGGGAATTTTTTGTTGCTCACCATTTTTGGAGGTGTGTAGTTTGTTGTGTTGGTTTGAAGGCCCCATTTGGAGGTTTGTTGGCCTTTTTAGGGTTTTTTGTACGTTTTGGGAGTCATTTTTATGTTTTAGAAGCCTTTTGATTTGTTTTGGTATCATTTTTCATCGTAGTGCTCTTGTTATTGCTTACAGGTTAGTGATCAAATCTTCAACCACCTTACGGAAAGGGATCCCCTTATGCACCATGATTCACTTTTTCTCACACCGAACCTTGTTTTGTCCCTTTTTGTTTGATTTTAGCATTATTTGTGTTTTTTATGATGGTGTTCCTTTGATTTCAACTAAAAATTAATGTGGCCTCCACTCTTGCATTATTTTTCACCTACTGCAAAGTGAGTGGATAAATATTTCGAGTCACATGAATGCGCCTTATTATAACTAACGCATAGTTTATAAAGTACTACAAATAAGGAGTTGTCATTATTCCGAGGTGTTGTAATCGCATGCAAATGGATTCTTGGTTGAGTATGATGTCTTGCAACTTTGTATGTGCTCTTGTACCCTTATTTTCTTGCATTTTGGATGCATTTTTGGCTTACTCAGATGTCCATTTGAGGGTGTTTATACTTATGACTCTTTTGAACTTTTCTCTTTTTGCAAATGCACCATGGAGGGTGTTCTTTCCATATTTGAGCTTTATAGGATTACTTCCTAGCCTCCATCACTTCTTCTTAGTAGATAGAATTATGCATCATGGCATGTGAGCATATAAAATTACCTTATGCACAAATGCCTCTATCCTTTTTTGTATGGACAATTACCAGAACCCACTGATCCTTATCATCTTGAAGACTAGCTCAATACTTGTGATCAAGTTTATGGTCACTGGTTGACACATGTTTCCATGCCTCTCCACCCTTATGTTTCAAACATGGAGTGTCCTCACACTATTTGGAGCATTCTTTAGTCCTTATTTGGATACCCTTTAGATATTTTTGTTGTTTCTTATTCTTTTGATGTAGTTGTTTCCCCACCTACTTTATGCAATGATAGTTCTGCTGACATAGAATTTCCTCTTCCTATTTTTGATGATGAGGTTTTCCCTTATAATTGTAATGATGAGATTACTGATTAGGATACCTGTCCTTCATCTCCCAAACACCTTCTAGAGAATGTTGAATCCCCTCTGTACCCATCAGACATCGAGAAATTATATTCCTAACCTTATACCTTCATTCCTTCTGCTTCATTTCCACAGTAAATGTACAAGGCTTCTTCCACTCCTAATTCTTATGTTGATGATTCATTCCTAACAAATATTTCTCTTCTATTTTTCGAGCAAACCTTTTGGGATGAGTATTTACTATACCTTAGTTGTCTTTTCACAGTGCCTACTTGTTTTATAGTGCACAGATTTTATCCTCCTTCTACAGGTGTTTCAGAGGATTCCTTCATATCCTTTATTGGGAGTGCCACTTTTGGGAATTCCATCACTTCCAATATTTTAGAGATGATCACTAATCCACCTTTTTTGTGGACCATATTTCTATAGATATGGGGGATGTTTTTCCTTCACCTCATATGGACATTCTTTCGATAAATTATCCATTTCCCTATTATGATAGCTCTACTTGCATGACATCACCTTCAGTTCTTGAAAACATATTTACTAGACCTATGTCACATTTCAGTGGACCATATTTAGATTTATTCATACTACTACCTTTTTTCTCCTTAGTGAAGTGGGTGGACTTTTAGTACACCATTTCAAGTATTCCTAAGGTTAGAAACATTGTTTGATATGGATGGACCTTCTTCAATCTACAGGTATGGAAGACCATACATCTGGGAGAGATTTTAGGTGGGAGTCACTAATGGTACTTTGGACCCATTTCAAATGTTGATGTTGTTATTGGTGTAAGTAATTATTTTTCAAATTACCAAGATCGATGAACAATTCTCCTTGTATCTCATATTTTTTGTGAAAATATTCTTCATGTTCATCATCTAACTGTGAGAGTTATCTATGAGAGGTGGTTGGTACCAACTCTTCTCTATATGGGAATGAGTCAAAATATGAATCATCAAAAACCAAATATCAACTCTCTTATATATTCTACATCTCAGGTTTCATGAGATGATATGCTTTTGAAGTAGTATTGAACCCCAAAAATATATATTGGAGTGTCCTTAGATCGATATTCTTGGCTAGGACATGCATATATGTTATATAACCAAACACTCTAATATGGGATATTAAAGGCTTGTGATTATTCCATATCTCTTATAGTTTCTTTCCCTACAATATATTTCTAAGTTCCCTGTTCAGAAGATACACAACTTTCTAGACTGCTTCAGCTCAAAAAATATTCTCCAAATTGACAGTGGAAAAAATGCAATGAGCCATTTCCATGATGGTCTAACTACAACATTATGCAATGTCAATATGTTGGGGTGTATAGAGAAAATATAGTGTTATGTGATGTCATGATCCATTAATAATTTCAATAAATTGTTTGACGTGGATTCCCCCTCGATTTGAAAGGGGGACAAGAAAGGATTGTTTGTTCTGCTAAGCAAGTTGTTGATAGAAGATATGAAAATTGGAAAATGCTTCACTCTTCTTCCTAAGGAAGAAAACTCCTGTATTACAAAAATAGTCGTCCATCAACAACTGGAAGTATAGAAATCCCTAAGAGGAAGAAGACAAGGGTCTGCACATATCGGTATGAATGAACTTAAGATGGTCCTTGACATGGAAGGTACTTAGCTCGAATGAATCATGATGTTTCTTTCCTGAAAGACATATAGAACAGATAGGAAAATAATGGGAAATATGCGGAAGGCCTCTTACCATCTTCTTAGAACTGAGCTGATACAAGGAGATGGCAGAAATGTTCCCATATTGATAATGTTAGAGAGTAGTATACTCTGTCGTAGAGGTTGATAAAGTAATTGTAGAGGACAAAATTACATCTAGTGCAAATAAGTGATCCTTTGAAAAATATCTAGCTATTAGCATACCTTCTCGTGAGATCAAATATGATTTGATGCATTTTTGGACCATGAGCTCTAACTTAAGCTTATGAATTAAGAGCTGAGAAACAAACAAGAGATTTGATGTCAATCCCGAAACATAGAAACATAGAGTACCTTCGTGAGGGTATAACTTCTTGTCCTAAGAGGAATGGCTATATTGTCAATTCCTTATACAATGTACTACTTATTTTTTATAATGTTAACTTGATCTCATGTGGGTTTATCAGTTAATGAATCAAAAATCCTTCTATCACCCGCCATATGCTTGTCGTTTCCTGAGTAAATTAACTAAACATTTTGCGATAGATGCAAGGTTTGGGAGATAAGAACAACATTCTACTGTGTGTCATAATTGGATGATTTTAGTACTTTCTCCTCAAAATATTGATGTCATCTTATTGGGTCGTGATATGTCCTTTTTTTTTATGTGGTGAGGATGTCATTTAGATTATTAATAATCATTATGACCAAATGTGCTCTCTGTGCTGGAATTTCCTTGTGTTAGATCATTATACCAATATCTCTTAGTGTCACTCATATTTGTAATGCAAGTGTGACACCATAGAATTATTTTTTAGAAGTTTTTTTGTTGCAGTTACTTCTCTTGTTATACCTTTCGAGACTTGTGATTGTGTTGTTTCCCTGAGATCAGTGCCTTGTCTTCAAAATCCTCGTGCATTGTTTGGATGACTTCTTTCTACTGAAGTAAATTCACCAGTGATTAAAAGGACTATCCCCTATAATGAAAAAGGTGGATATTGTAGGCATTGTGCCATATGTCTCGGAAGCATCCACAATTAGAAAAGGGACAGTTCAAAAACTCGTAAAAGGACTTGTCTCCTCACAAATTTTTCAAACTGCAATATTGAACTAACACTTTGGGGTGTGCACTCAGATGATATAGGTAGTTAAATAGATGCAATGTGTGATGAAGGGAAACCTGGAATGAGATTTCTTTGGATACAGTCAATGTATCAAAAAAAAATTATGAACCCTGATATAGAGGAAAAACACAAATTAAGAGAATGGTTTCACAAAGAGGGTTCGTCTGTGGCTTCCCCTTTGTTGTCAAGGAAATTCTTTGGTGAAGATGTGTCCACAATTAGAGTCACAATTTATGTGTTTCAAGAGTTTTCTGAGTTTGGAAAGAATAGACTTTATAATGTTAGTTGCACAATCACATCTATTTCATTGGAAAATTTCTACTACACAACATGCCCTTGAGTTGTGGATGGAAAAATATGTTAAAAAAATCAGTCAAAATGATTCCCTCTTGGATTGCTCAAAGTGTGACATTTATTTAGAATATTGTGATTACAAATAGATACTCAAGGTTGAATTGCAAGACTATATTGGAACGATTAGAAATGCCACTGCATTTGAAGATGTGGTGTTCTCTCTCCTTGATTTGATTGTAAAATACCTTTACTTGCTTGTTGATGATCTCATACACCTCCGAAATTTTTGTTCCATGTGTTTAGACATAGATTTTTGATTTTTTGCCACACAAAAAATATTCCAAGAAAAATAACGCATCTCTGTGGTTGTGCTTAAAGTGGAAAGTATAGAATTCTCTACTGAAAATTTCCTCCTGCTTCAGGGGATTTCAATATTTGGTGCCTCGAGTATGGAGGCATAGTCTTCATAATTTAATTATTTTAGCTAAGAAAACATCTGCTTTTGTTGTTTTCGTTTCATATTAAAATCCCTAACTTTACAACATAGAATATTATACCAACATTTTGTGATGCTTGTTATACAATTCGCAATGAATATTATACATTGTTATACATTTCTTTCCTATGATGTTGCGGGTGTGTTTTAATTAATGTATTATTTTCTTTATAAACCATTCAAAACATTTTGATATACATATGATTAGTGTCAACCCGTATTATTTATGCATAAACAAACAAATAACTGTTTACTCCAACTTAAAAAAATAGAAGAGTTTGCATGTTTCTTGTTGCATAGTACATATCAGTACACATTTCCTAACTATTGTTCAATGGTTTTGTGTTGTGCATAATAGATAAAAAAAAATTTAACATTCCTTAAAAAAGGCTCGAGTGTGATGTTCGCATGCTTTTAGAAGGTTGGCCATTAATAATAATACGATTGTATGGAAAAGTGCATGTTACTTGTTTGTGTTGTCCATTAAAGGAAAGAGAGAAAAACATACTTTTGAATTCAAAAATCTGTGTTGCTTACTGCTATTATGCACCGTTAAAAAACACTTTCATCAAATACTGATGTGTTTCTTAAAAATTTGAACATGGTAAATTATACATTCATATTTAAACATGCACGTTCTTCACTATTTCTATATTCAGATGTTTAACCATTAAAAGAATTACTCAATCATACTATAAAAGATTACAGCATAGTTCGTTTTTGAAAAAGAAAAAAAGTTTTTTTGAATCCTAAAAAAATGCATGGATTAAATGAAAAAAATTACAGTTAGTTGATGGTATAAAAAATTCGTGGTAATTTGAAATAGTTGTGATTGAATTCGAGATTTTAAAGACCTTTGCATGTTTTTTGAATGGAGGAAATCGAATAGTAATGCGCTTGAGTTTAAGCATGCATCATGGATGCCCGTGCTTTACTTTTATGTTATTTTTTATTACAGAAAAAACACTTTTTTGCATGCCTATTTACTCAAACTTTAGATACATTAGTTGTGGGGCTTCTGTGTTTGATTTTGCATAGTGTAGATTAGTATACACTTATTACATGTTGTTTAGTGTTATTTATTGCTATTTAGAATCCTTCAAAAATGCTTTCATGAGATACTAATGTAATTTTAGAAAACTAGAACATGGTTAATAAAATATTCGTATTTAAACATGCATGTTGTTTGCTCTTGGCATCCTACAATGTTTATGTTTTTAAGTAAATCCCAATATTTTTTTTAACGTTATCTTGCTTTTAGAAAAAAAACTTTGATTCTGACATGCCTACCCCACAGGTGGTTCCATATTTCCTTTGATATTCAACACTCATGTCATCCTCTAAAGACGTTGGTGTGAGCATTCCACTTGATCCCAATTTGAGGCCAAAGAGAAATGAGATTTGTAGGATTTGATACCGAGAACAAAGAGATTCCATAAATATATGGCGTCGTGATAGAAGGAAACAAAAAATAGCGTCACCCGTAGTGTTCAGAACCTTGTGTAATCCAGTTGCCCCCTCTTCTGTTCCCTAACAACTTTCTTCATGTGTATGAAATGAAAAATACCGAGCACATTTCCCCACCCAGTGCTCTAAACCCTTATTTGTTTCCTTCCTTTGTAAATAACACGTCCTTTCTCATCCCTCCTTGTAGTGCATCCAATTGTTTTCAAGTTCTTGTTATGTCCCCAGGGTTCTTTGAAGTCAGAGACCAATTTTATAAATAGATTGACAATCTTTCCCAAATGGAAATTTGCACCATCTATATGGAAAGATACCGAGCATAAAAACGAGGATCTCACAAGGTAGCCGCATTTGTTAGTATTGCATTTCTAAAAAATAGGGCAAATTTTTTCTTTACGAAACAACATAGACCCCGATGATATGCCTTCTAAGTTATATGGCTTAACGCAGGTTGAAAAAATACTTATAGCGCGTGTTAACCTTGTTGTGTAAGTAACACAACCTAGAGGCAGGAAGCTCAAGTATAGTGGTAATACAATAAGCTTCCCACAAGACAATACCTCCATCACTCATGACTTTCCCCGCCTCATTTCTAAATTGGATGTGCTTTTTGTCAAATAAAACAAGGCTTTAAACAAAAAATCTATGTTTTTTTATGTCTATAGGAGTCATATTTTCATGGCTTTAAAATACAATATTTCACAACATCCTTATTACAATGATGTCCGCATTGATGAAGATATTATCTTAACATTTCTTGGTAGTTTGACTGATGTTTCCACTTACTTCGACACACTGAAGTTGATTTTGAAGGTGAGCACGGTACAAATGAATGGTTTGGACCAACCTAAGAAAGTTTACTGCATCAACTACAACAACAATCATCATCGTTTGTTTTAGTAATGCCTAACATGCCTACCAAGATGAAATGATTTGTTCCTTCTTGGAGTCCCACCTTGACAACAACATCCTTTCTCTACCTTTGCCTCAAATTGGTTCCTCTCTGATTAATGAATATAACACAAGGATTGTTTGTGATGGCCTTTCATTGGTACTTCCTTAAAGGTCATGCGATGTTCTATTAGCCAAGATTTAAAGATGTTGAAATGCATGAATATGTACTTCATTTAATGCGTTACCATAATGGAAGGTTTGGAAACCACCCAAGGTTCTGATATTTCCTTTTGAATTTGATTATGAGGCATCATAGTCAAGCCACAACATCAATTATTGTCAAGAAAAACGTAGAAAACCACCTGCCAAAATCCGTAACAGAGTTGCAGGCCCACCTGCGCAAGCTTCCCAATGAAAAGTTGGATGACCATATTATGCACTTTGCTTCCACATTACGAAGAACTAGGTCTTATTGGAACAAATGTCACCTTGAGATTTCTAACATGGTTTTCCAATCGGGTTCACTTACTTTTTTTCACACTAAGTGCAACTAATACAAAATGGTCAAACTTGCACAACATCGTACCTGGATCACCTCCCTCTAAACCATATAGTGCCTTTCATTGGATAGTAAACAAGGTTGTCTCAAATCCTCACCTAGCTTCTACTTATATGCATCTTCGGTGCACTACCTTTCAGGAATAATTTTTGTGGAAACACTTGCACGCTATTGAATTTTGGCACAAATTTGATCATGCCCATGTTGTTTCCATATAATAACTTCATGCTAACGTAACCTTTTCTTAGACATTTTTTAGTGACGTTTATTTTCCCATTTTTTTATGTAGGTACGAATGGAAGCACAGGGGCTCCGCCCATGTGCATGGTTTCCTCTGGCTAGAAAATTCTCCTGATGTTGACAGGTTGAATTAGGATGACGCCGAAGAAGTCGAAAAAACTAGGTAATTCTTCAAAAAAAAAAAATTGCATGGAATCCTCGCCATGATTTTGAAATATCTGTGTGTTTTGCACATTCTCCCCTAGATGATCCATGTTTGTTATAAACGAGCACTATTTTCAATAATGATTCCAATCTTGACTATGAAGAGCTTCTGAATCAAGTACATCGACACACCAAATATACGGAGCATACATGTATGCACAAAAATGGAGGGGTTGTCTAATGTCATTATTATGCACCATGGGAAATGTAAACATTGTTTACATTTTCCATAAAATCCAAAGGAAAAAGAAAATACATGTCAACACACAATTATGATCGATTAAACTCCCACAATCCAGAAATCCTTTCCATTTGGTGATAAAATGTTAATGTCCAACCCATATTGTTTCGCCTTGCAGTCTTGCAATATATTGCGAAGTACGCATCCAAGTCAGAATGCAAGTCAAAAAGCTACCACGACCTTCTAGCTCAAATTGCTGAAATATCAAATGAAGAATATCTTGCAATGATAGCATTATGGAGGCTCATCTCAGATAGCCTTGTGGAACTAGAGATAAGCTCATAAGAAACTTGTCACTTGCTAAAAAAAATTCCACTCGTCAATTATAGCAGAAATTTTTCGGGTTTATGTGTTGGTCGTAAAGTTTTGTGTAGCATTTCAAGTTTTGAGGATGATTCTTCATCAACTAGAACTTTTATTGATGTTTACATCTCTTGACCTACTTCTATGGAGATTTTTCCTTGATTGATACGACTAAAAAATGGTCATATATTATTACATGTGTAGGAAACAAGTGGGAAAAATCACACAACCAGCTATTGTTCGTGTCACTCCACGTATCTTTATTGTCCCTAAAGCTCGATCAAGATCCTATGAAGAATTTTGCATGGTTGAACTGATTCTTTACAAACTATTTACAAACACTACTTAGCACATTAGGTTGTACACAACAACAATCATAGTAAATTGGGAAATTATGCACCAAAACTACAGACCTTAACAATTTGATATATCCTCACAGGAAATAAGTATTCTAACTGACGGAGAATCATCTAATATTGATGAAGACAACCATGATAGCTCTAAAAGAAATGAATGACAACTTCTTTCTTAAATCTAGCCCGAAATTGAAAGGCAACAAACAAACAGTCAAATGGTTAGAAATCATTACTTTGGTATTAACAACAATTAGTCAGCATTCCATTTTTGCACATCCCTTGAAGAAACCACTACTACATTTTTGGACATGAATCGGAAAGTTGCCTCCGACATAGTTCCTTTATGGCAACTTTTGGTCTTCCTTATAACAGACTCTCTACAAAACAACACTTGGCATTTGACATTGTCATTCACCAATTTTTTTTGTTAACTCCTCGCGATCATCTCAAATTGATTATCTTTAGAACTATGGGAATAGGAAAATCATACCTCATCAATAGCCTTAGACATTCGTTGTCTACGTGTGTGGAAAATGGAAAGTTTCCCATATTGGTTCTTGTACTGATAGGGATAGATTCTTTTAATATAAATGTTATGACTCTGCATGTAGAAATTTGTATCCGTATTAAAAATATAAAACCCCAAAAAAACCAATCTCTTATGGTGTTCTAAGAATCGATAAAAAAATATCCACTACATTCTAATTTATGAATTGAGCTTCATTGGGCCTAAATTGTTATATTTTGTTGATGATCATTTACGACATGATTTTTTGCATCGTATAAGCACACCCTTTAATGACTACTGCATTATTCTTGTAGGTGACCTTGGTTAGCTACCTCTTATCATGGACATATGGTTGTATGCAGGAAACTCATACGGATCCTTGCTTTGGAAATTGTTTACTACTGTTGTTGTTCTCAACACAATTTTCAAGCAAAAAGGGATGAAACCCTCATAGGTAGATTTCTACAATATTTTTCTCGATATAAGAAATGTCGAGCCCAATGGTGAAGATTGGGAGCTCCTTATCACTCACACATATTCTTACATTGGCCAGGTTGAAAAAAATGTGTTCCTCACTACCATACTTCTATTTGTAAAAAAATTAGAAGGTATTATCACACAACAAAGATATGTTGAAATTTTTAGGTGTCCCTATTACATATTTCCATGCAAAAACCTTAAAAAACCATGAAATTGACCTTGATGATTAGCTACTGCAATCTAGGTTATTGTTGTAGACACTTGAATTCCACTTTTGCAATCTTATTGCCAAATGCACACAAATCACTCTCATTCTTACCAATTATGTTATAATTAGTATTTTTGTTAATTAAATAACGTTTCTTACCACTTTGGCAAATTAACAACGCTTTTTTAGTTACCAAACCTCTTTCGCATTCAAGATACCACTTTACAACGAATCGTAAGTCAAAATCCTCTTCAAAACAGACAATTAACGATTATTAGCTAATTAAGCCTATTTTCCCCTTGTTTTGGTCAACATACCCTACTATTGACTCAAACCCCACTTTCAACCACTCAAAATCATCCCACTTTCCTCCAAAACATCTCAGCAAGCTTTAAAAGCTTATCTTAGCTTCCTAGTTGACCCTAAGCGGTTGATTAAGGCTCCCTACATCTTAATCACTTATTAATTCATTATTTGTGATTAGAAATTCTAATCTAATTTGTGCTTTTAGTCCCACATGCACCACAATACAAGTTTTACCTAAATGGAAAATTATAAAAAGGACTCACCTCATACCTTAATACTTTACACCATGCTTTGATTTGCATCTCATATAAAAAATAGGATTTATATCCAAGTTCAATCCTTGCCTAAAGCCTTCAACAAGGTTAGTAGATGCATATCCAAAATGACCATGTATTCATCTGGAGAGGCTATTTCAGCTTGTTTGGAGTACCGACCATACCCATTTGATTGCCCTCTTAGGTCTATTTAGGCTTATGTTAGGTATTTGAGCATATTAGTAGACATGGTTAGTTAGATTTTGAATTGTATTCGTGCTAGTTAAGCATTCCTTTAAGATTATATCTTAATATTACATTCCTATACTTAGAGCCTTGACTGGAGGTGGCAATGGTGTTAGCCTTCCTTAGTTAGTCATGCAATATGCTTTGCAAAGTTTAGGGTGCTTTCATTTGGCACGGCCAGTGGGACCATACCCCATTTGTATTCATTTTAAAGCTTTTAAACTTAGTTTCATTTTTTTTCATTTCCAATTTTCTAGATTAGTTTGAAGTTTTATAGATTAATTTCAAGTTTTTTATTTTAATTTCAAGATTTTTAGAGCGGTTTCAAGCTTTTTAGATTAGTTTCTCAAGATTTTAGATTAATTTTAAAGTTTTAGAGAAATTTTTAAAGTTTTATAGATCAATTTTCATGCGAGGTTTCAACTAGATTAGTAGTATAAGTTATGTTTTCATGTTCTTTACAGCATAAAAGGAGGTGAAGTGCTGGTGAAATTTATTCAAATGGACAAAGTTTTGATCTTTTTCAAGAAATCCTCTTCAAAAATCAGATTTTTAGGCTTGTGCACTATTGGGTACACTTGTGCACTACTAGGTGTGCATGTGCAATAAAACATATGCATATGCACTACTAGGTACACCTATGCAACACAGGGTTTTGGTCTTTGAGAGTAACTTGTGTCTGTGCATCACTAGGTGTGCCTACATCTCACTGAATGTGCATGTGCACAACTGACTGTGTAAAATAGACAGGGGATGCACCTAGGCACTACTGTGTACACTTCTACACTACTATGTGCACCCATGCTCTACAGAGTGCACCCATGTACTAAAGAGTGTGCTTGTGCACTAAGGCAAAATTTTCTCAAAATTAAAAATTTCAATTTCAATGTTTTTAGGATTGTTGTCATTTTTAAAGGGTTTTTAGTTGTTTTATTTTATCAATTTCCTGATTTTAGAGCAAAATTTCTAACAAAATTGCCTTAGGGTTTGATACGGGATTTTTGGTTAAATTGGCTCAAGGTTTGATGAGCGATTATGTTTTCATACTTTGTTTGAGTTTGGAATAGGGTTATGTATGCTCTTCTTTTGCACCTAGTATAATCTTGAGAATTAAAAACACATCTAAACCACTTTTTTACTTCTTGGGAGTAAGTAGGAACAATCAACATTCATTTTGGGCTTAAGGGAACAAAATTACATTTTTGGCATGTACTTGATCTTTTAGTTTAAGAGCATTTTCACTTGATAAATAACCAAGGCTGCAATTTGTGTATGCTCTTCCCTTTCACCTAGTGTGATCTTGGGAATAAAAATCTATTTTAGTCTTTCATTAAGAATCACTTAGATTAATTGCGAATAAACCTTGTTTTTGTAAAGTTTGATGGTAATGAGTTGATTTACAAGCTTTTTCATTGCTATATTTCGATGATATTGTGAATCTTTTTGAACTATTGATCATTTGTGTGAAGGACCTAAACGTTTGTCAAATAAATAAGGTCTCTCTTTAAACCAAATTCTAACATTCACGTGTGTTGTAGGTAGCCATCAACGGTCTAAACCAAATTGCTTAATCCAAAAGATAAAAAACACATCAACACACAAATTCAAAACATAGTATTATAAGTTTCAGTTAAGAGCTACGGCTGGTCCAGTTTAAATTAGGACATAACCCCTTTAGCATAAGCCTTAAGCTATAACAATGGGGGTGGTCCATGGACCCTAAAGTAGTTCAGGCAAGAGAGAACCTTGTGAACGAAATAGGAAAGTTCTCCACACTACCAAATGGACTAGTAAGCCTTGAAAGATTAAAATCAAAATTATTTCCATTTCAACCTCAATGATAATACAGTTGAATGCACTAGTTGCTAATTGTATTATAAGGGGGTAAAGTAAAGTCGAGATACTCCAAGATTAGTTAGTGTGACTTTCTTGGTAAATCGAGCTCGCAGAAGTAAACTTGTGACACATAGAGAGATAACCCCTAGGAAATCTCGCCTGCTTGGAGCCAATTTTGTCTTGGTTTCTATACTTGAGAGCTCTCACAAAGTGAAAAAAATTGATGGATTCAAACTCTTGTTTTTCAAACAAAGGAAATATTGTCTTAAAATTGAAACCGCGTGATATTTCATCGTGAAATCTATTTAGAGTTACTTTGACCTAGTTTTTCACTTATCCTAAGATAAGGTGAAACTCTACCAAAGTTACACCAAGTATTTTTCAACACCACTTGGTTTACACCTTTGTTTCCTTGTTGCATGTTTTGGGACAAAAGGAAACAACATATATGGATATTGCTTGATCATATCACATGTCTACCACTTTTTTATTCTACTTGCGTGACTAGGTTGCAATTTCAGAGCGCAACTGTTGAAAGTGTGCATGGTACGTACTCACGATCTAGTAGGCCCCCATTATCTCAAAAACCCATATTTGAGACTTACTATCATATGTAGTTAGGTGATATAATCATTGTATTCTTTAGATTATTACATTGCCCGCATTATAGCCATATAATGGTGATATGTAAAACTTGTTTCCATTATGAAACTCGGCCTAAATCTCTATATTGTATCATTACGTGGCTCGCACGATTAATAATTCCTTGCTATACATAGACATAGTTTTTACATTCTAACTTTGTCTTGAGTTTTGTGAAGTGTTGAGGTTAATTTGTTAGCATCGCTATAACGCCATTTTGATACTAAAATATTTCCTTCTCGCAAAGTTGGATTACGTGTCTAAATAGCGTTGTTATGTTGCTAGCATTTATATTGTCCATTTTACAAGACTTGGATACCAACAGGAGGAACTGGGTGAATCATCAGAGGTATATTTGGGAACTTCTATGGTTGAGTCTCAGCTTAATGTGGATCCATTTTTTACCACTTTAATTATTAAAGATAGGTTGGTACATAACTGCATGTTTGACTCAGGAGCCTCATGTAATGTAATGCCTCTTGAGGTATTGAATGAGTTAAATATCAAGGTAGCAACAACTTTTGGGAAATGTACTGCCATGGATTCAAGAGAAGTGCCAGTAATTGGGTATGTCAAAGGGTTAGTAGTGCAATTGGCAGCTTTTCCAGGAAAATGCTTAACCATGAATGTGGTTATTGTTGATTATCATGCCAAATGGGGGATGTTATTATCCAGAAAGTGGGCAGCTAGTGTTGGTGGAAGTGTGCAAATGGATATGTCTTATGCAACCATACCAATTGAGGGAAACCTTGTGAAGTTACACAGTGAGAAGAAAATGTTATATCTCATTGAGGACCCTGACAATGCTTCTTATGAAGTATTGTATGTAGACGTCGATGTTGACAACTTTTTGGCTTATGCTGACTTTAAGAAGCATAAGATTGATGAGTGCAAATATTCCGAGCAGATTGGTTCTCCCTAGACTCTGATGTTTGATGGGGATTGACCTAGATCTAGTAAAAGCACAAAAGATAAACCTCAGAAAATATGGCGAGGTAGCAACTTGGATAAGGAAGGAAAACAAGCATATATCCAGTTGTTAAAAACGTATCAAGACCTCTTGGCTTGGTCATACTCAGAATGGTAGGAACTTGGTCCAGATATTGTTTACCAGTTCTTTGTCCATGAGAAAGAATTTGTAATTTGGGTGTGAATTCGGGTTTTCCCCTTCCTTCAATTTTTCCACAGTCATGTTTTCCCTGTCAAAATTTGTCCCAACATCCGTGGAAACATGGTCCTTTTTTATTAGACGCATCTCGGTGGGTCTTTTTGGTGAAACTTGTCACTTTCGTCACATTTGTAAAAAATACCAAATTGGCTTTGAGGCCCCGATAGCATCTAATTGGTTATTCAACAAACATGAAGCGGCAAGGAAAAATTATTACTTTGACCCCGAAGATGGACACGTGGTCATTTTTCAAGACAAAGGCAGAGAGGCGGATCATCGAAACATTTTAAAGATTTTTTCCTTTTTGTGAAAAAGGAGCAAAGTTATAAATTGATTTGCAACCCTGCAAGGAATAGATTGATGTCACATGTTTGAGTCAGCATTTGAAAATTCAAAGCGGAGAAGCATGTCGGAAAAGAACTTTAGAGTTTTTAACTTTGTTTTCAAATGATGTAAAGGTATAAAAGTGAGCTGCGACTCCAATGGGGCCCACATCAAAAATTGGAAGCGAAGAGGTGGGTCACCGGGGCATTTTGAAGCTTTTGGCCCACTTCAACTCAAATATTTTCCACGTGGAGGGCCTGCGCTCTTTTGAGGATCCACCTTTGGGTATTACCTTCACAGTTGTGCCAAGGAGACACATGGAGGGCCTGCGCCTATTTGGGGACCTGCCCCCGAACTTTACTTTTGAAAGAGAGCTGAAAAGACACGTGGAGGTTTTTCGCTGGCTCAGACTCAGACTTGCAGCGCACAAATGCATGCATTCATGCAAGGGCACTCATTTCTCAAGGTGTATTCTCGAGGGTGAAAAGGATTTTTTTTCAGATCCAGCCATATGGAGCCACCTGAAAATGATTAAAAAAGGGATTTCTCGCACAACATAATGAAAGAATGATTAAGAATACTATCAAAAATTAAGATATTGCATCCCAGTCATAGTTGAGGGTCTAAGAAAAGTGATCAGTTCATGATTTATCCACGTGGCAGCTTTGGGTGTAAATTTGTTAAACATCACTTTCTGAGACAAATTTGTAACAACCAAAGGATTCCTCGAATATTCTTCTTTTTAAGGGGAAAATTTGGGATGAGTGAGCGAGTGAATTGTATAAATGCAATGAGAATACTCTTGCAAATGGTCAGAGGTTAACTTTTCTGAGGAAGTTTGAGAGAAACCATTTTCTCAAGAGGCCAGCTGAGAGACCAGTTCATTTCCCTGCATTTTTAGATTCAATCACGTCAAGGTGGTTACAAGTGTGCAGCCATTGACAGGCTGTAAGATTGTTTAAGAAACTTTCCCCTGCTGATGAACTTTGAATGACTCTGTGCTGATCATGTGCATTATTGTGTTTGCTTTTATTTCAGAATAGTTTCAAATATTTTTACTTATTCCTACTACAATCTTATGTTAAAATCTCTCTGAGTCACACAAGATCTCGTCCGTGTGTCAGTATTGTGGCATTTTCAATTTCATTATGAGAAGAGCCTTCATCTGGTAATGAAATAAACAATTTAAAATCACTTTACTCTCACTATGTTGATAAAGATTGTTTGTAAGCCTATGAGTGTATCTTAAGTGTGACGAACCAGGGATTCCTAGCATTTAATCGAGTCTTTAGCATGAGCCTTTGTGTTGAATTCTCGAAGAGTGTGTGAAACTATGCATCTATGGGCTTCCATTGATGCACACCTTCTGGTTAAAGGAATATCTTGGCTATTCTGAAGCATTCTGTCTGTGAGTTTTCCAATTTCTGTAGATGCTCTCAAAGATTTGGTATAATTTGTTCTATCTTGCTTGACTTCCCACTAATAAATTTCTCGAACAATGAGTTCTACATGAACTACCCCTATTTGTACTGTGTATCCACAAATGAATAGACTCCATTTCCAAAGTATGTAGGGACAATCAGGATTCATTTATTGTCTTTAGTAACCCGAACCTTTGACCAAGAAACATCTCCACTCTCTAGTGTGACAACTTGTGAGAGTTAGATTGTGTTATATTGATCATATTTCCTCAAGGTTCTCATTAGGATTGTGTAAATAAGGAGCTCTCAATGTCCTTAATTGACGCGGGTTACAAAATGGGTCCTCTCACCCTGGTTGAAGGCACAACCTAAAGTAGTGGGGGCAGATCAAGCCCTCAGTGAGGTGCTATCCATTTCTTCGATGCCCGAGTGACAAAGAGTCAGACTAATCCCATCCCCAGCTACAAAATGACTCATATCGTGTTCCGTTTGTCCCTAAGCATACTGCCAGTTCCGTGATGTTGCTTGACCCTCGCGGGAGAATCAATTTGGATACCAACATTACCCACTTGAAAATATGACCCATGAAAAAGGTGAGGACATGTTCATAGCATGTAGAATAATTTTTGACATATGTTAGGAAATTATCTTATGGCCCTTAAGACTCTAATTTGAAATGAAGAAGTGTGTATTAGGATATATTTTGACTCCAATATAGACTGCAAGCCGATTTGCAGTGTTAAACATGGACAGTCATTCGACAAAACGTGTCCAAAACACATGATTCAAATATTCTAAATATTTCCCCCTCATTAGTATGATTTGCTACTCCATTCCTTTTGGTTTTAGGGACCCCTTTTAAACTACTACCCTTTTTATAAAAAAATAACGATGTAGAGAATACTAATTACCCATTTAGGAAACAAGTGTTGCCCTATCTTATGTGCCCATCTATGAAACAAATGTCAACCTCTTTTATGTGCCAGCCTATTGACGTTCCCATTGCACATTATTGGTGCAATTACTAATTAATATATGTCTAATTATACGTTGTATAAAAGTTAACTCATATTCATTTTATCTTTTTAGCATGTTTTCATACAAGAAACAAAATTTATAACACGTTCAAAGTACTATAGGTTTATGTCTCTCGATAAATTGTACCTGTCTTCATAAAATAAATTGCAAGTACAAATTATTGTAGCTTTATGTGTCTACAAAAAATGTATATGTCTCGATTTTTTATGTGTCCTTTGCTTAATTTCTATATACGAAATTTGTCTTTACACATCAAATTTGCAATTGTTGTGCATCACATTAGAACTAAACCTAAAATTTCGCTTGCCTGTATTTCATATTAATGATTGGTGATTATCTCATATAAGTAAATGCATCAATAACACTTGTTATAAAAAATTGAATAAATGACCATTTCAAACTTGTTTGTTTCCAACATCGATGTGGGTCCAACTGCAAGAGGTTGAAATGTGTCCACAACATACATGATTTTGCAAAAAATCCAAAAGCTTCAAAATAAATTGTTTCTCATTCATGTATCCACACTAATAGTTTATAACATTACAATCTTCCTTTTATTTCCCACTAGCTTTAACAAATCATAAAATAACAACTAGTAAAACACCTCGAATGGCCCCCAAATTTTGCGAATAACAAAAACCTTCATAAATGAAGGTTTGCGCCAAATCTTGGCTTATTCTATAAAGTAATGCAGAAGACCTTAAAACTCTAAATTCTAGATAAAACCATAAAAATCTTTAGAGTCAATTTTAGACCATTAAACGAAGAAATTCGACTCCGAAAATATGTCAAAATGACACCTAACCTTTGATAAAATGATCATGACATATTACTACTCAGAATCTAACACCCTCAAAAATTTCAAGACAACCCGTCAATCAAACCATAATTTAATTTTAATAATAAAAAACAAACAAATTATCTAATATTTGTTCAAAACATCATTAAACTTATAAGAAAAGTTCTTTCAAACCACCACCCCAAGCTAACTATCACTTATTATCCTGCCATAGGCAGATTATTAAGGCATCAAAAAAACTATTTTCATTATCTTTGTAGACCAATGACAAGAATCCATCTGTCATTTCACATGTTGCATATATAGTTTTCTAAAAATATATATTTATTTGAATTTTTTAAAAACATTGATTTAATATTCTGATTGGCTGAAACAAATTTATAACCATATCAGTATTTTTTGATTAAATAAATCAAGAATTTTTAAATTTTTGATTTCCTATAGTTTCAACATCAGAAATTATGTCACAATAAACATTGAATGCAAACATTTAACAATCCTGACAGTAAACATTAATTATTCCATTTAAAAAAATCAAAGTATAGATTATGCAAGCACCTGCAAGTACTGAATGTAATTACTGTCACATTGATTCATTTTCTCCAGTTTGTCCGCAGAGTTATCGAACAAAAGGTTTTCCTTCACTTCTTCCCGAGCCATTTCTTGTATCATGTTCCTTCTTTGTGCATGTTTTCAATTTTTTCACCTATCACAGTAGAAATCGTGTTTCCCATCACTGTATTTTTTCTTTGCAAGTTATTTGCACTGCATCTATTCTCGAATAAATCAACCTGGGCATTGTTCTTTGTAAGGTACAGTTGTAAGAGTTTCAAGCCCTTCCATAGCCTGGGCATTGCAGAGACAACATTGAAGAGGACGATTGCTACACTGATTCTATTTTCCTGCTCTGGGGAGCATAGCTCTCTGTCTCCATAAATTGTAAAGGTGAGAAATTTGAGAGCTTTCCTTGTTTTTGCAATTGCGATGTGTTGACTACAGATCTTGTTAATCTGAGAACCCTGAAACTTGAATTGTAATATTTCCATTGTGTGGCTGTGACGCTTTTGTCTATTTCTTTTTCTTTTTTGCAAAAAAAATGCATGTATTGGCTACAATTCAGGAGGGGGATGGGCAAGTAATAGAGATGTGGGTGTCCAAACAACTTGCTTTACCAGTCGATCCGGTATAAACAAACAATTTTAATCAACTGATAATGTATTACAGTGGACAGATTTCTAAAATGGATATAATGTGTGGACTTCAGTTTTTTTTATCAATATTTATTTTCTTGTATTTGATGTTACACGGTAAATAAATAAAAAAAGCCCAAGTAATGCAAAAAAGTGGGTAGAATCTTAG
Organism: Taxus chinensis; assembly: GCA_019776745.2. Lineage (NCBI taxonomy): Eukaryota > Viridiplantae > Streptophyta > Pinopsida > Cupressales > Taxaceae > Taxus > Taxus chinensis. The sequence continues at coordinate 203,221,605 of CM034147.1, read as the reverse complement.
TTCTACTATAGAGTCTTTGCCCACCTTTTTTCCAATTAATTTTTGTTTCGATTAATATGAGAATTGTGCCAAGGAATGTTGTGATTGGGGTTGCACAGATTTATGGGTGCAATGTGGGGTGATAGATCTCACATACCCACTAGCTAAAACACATGAAAAATATGGTTCCCGATTGAAGGTCCTGACTAGACTGGTAAGTGGTTTCAGAACAATATGTTGTCCATGTTCTTTGATCTCGTCAAATTCTGCAGTTATAGTGTGAATGTTAATCATTATAGGGTGCAGCGAAATGTCTAGTTGTGAATACATGTTAGCATCTTGTGTAGGGCTGTGTTTTAAGAATTCAAAGAATGAGAAGATTACATTGCTTGTATTAGTATTATTTGCTTTTATTGTGCTGTCAAATGTCTGGTTCTGAATATATGCCCTGCATCTTGTTTTAGGGCTCTGTTTTTTACAAGTTTAAGATAAAGAAGATTATTTTCCTTGTGTTATCAATATCTGGTTTTATTGTGCTTTACAAATAAATGCACTCAATCTAACATTTTATGGTTGGATATTTTGTGGCATTAGGGTTTACATTCTAGTATAAACGAGGTGTTGCTATACTTCAATCAAATAGAACGTTATTGAGGGTTGTCTTCTGCTTGTTTAAGAGTTTAATCTAAATATTGTAAGGGTTTAGATCTTTGTATGGTAATTAGTAAATCCGTGTATGGCTCTTTATCAGTAGGTTTCTTGCTATTCCTATTCCAACAGTTTTGGTTGTTTCAACTTATTTTATGCTGGAATTTATGTCTTGTTGTTGGGAACATATGTAATGAGCAATTGCTCTGGTTTTTGTTCAAGTTTTTGTCAATAAAAAAAATGAACAAAATTAGTGATAGTAAATATTTTTATTATTGATTAGGCATTTTCTGGACTATTACAGAGCTGGGGACAGTTTTTTTTTTATCCCTATGTCTCTACAGAGCTAGGACACACGGTCAATAGTCATTTTTAGCCTTATGCGAGTTGATACAAAGTAGATTCTGGTATATTTTGATGTTTAAATTTATTTTATGCTGGATTTTATGGCTTGTTGGTGAGAACATATTTAACGAGTAATTTCTCTAGTTTTGATTCAAGATTCTGTCAGTATATAACATAAAATTAAACAAAATTAGTTGTAGTAATTGTACTTATTACTAATTTCATATTTTTAGTACTATTACAAAGTTGGGGCAGAGTGGGGTAGAGTCTGAACTTTTTTATACTAATGTCCTTTCAAGATTTTGTCAGTATATAAAATAAAATTAAACAAATTAGT
>CM034147.1:200184330-200315451 GCA_019776745.2 Taxus chinensis | reverse complement strand
TACACTATCATTCATCCTCAACCCTGCCTCTGCCTGCATACATCAAAATAACAAACAACCATTCAATCCATCAAATCCCCATGGGTTTTTCCTCACATTCTGGAAATTCCTACAGCAACCGGTATCGTTATGGTCAAACCGGTACCGGTTCAGTAACCGATACCGGTTTGTCCCTAACCGATATCGGTCACTGTCACCTTCATATAGCCTGCCTAAACACACTGCCTATGACAATAATTTGAGCGTTTATTCCTTTCTATACATACAAAACATACCTGAAACCCCTGATTACCTACCCCGTAACACTTACCTCACCTATAACCCTTGCTATCATGTTTTCTTTTTCATATCTACCCACTTAATCTCCTATTCATAACACATGCAAAAATCAAAATCACAACCAAAACGTTTACCTCTTGGGTTTGCAGCAGCTTGCGGTGGCACTTGTCTTCCCTCTCGTCCCTGCCTGCTGGATGCTTCTCCTCGTTCTGTCATGATCACCACTCTTTTTTCAAATTCACCTTTCTATCGTCTGAATCTCAGATCGCATTCACTTCCCCTGTCTCTTTTCTTATCACCTAAATCTCTCATGCAATACCCTGTCTCTTTTCTCCTTATCACTCAAATCTCTCATGCAAATACCTGTCCCAGTCGTCAAAAAGCATCGCGTTCGCGTATTTAACTTCTTGCATGGCTCTCAAAATTAGAACTTAAGTTGCCACCCTAGCTTTTCTATTTTTAGAAAAGCTCATCCCTAAATAACCGGTATCGGTTATATGACCGATACCGATCTATCAGCTACCGACATCAGTTCCCTAACCGATATCAGTTACACACCTGCCTCTTTGAAACATGGTCTTTTCTCCATTTTTTACCTAATTTTTGTCGCGCCCGCCTCTTTTCCTGCATCTCATCACCATTATCCATATTTGTCCATCCACCACACATATCATTACAATTTCATTAACATCATCTATTTTACAAAAACAAACCAGCCATCAGCTAAGGATACCAAAACAAAACAAAACAAAACAAAAAAACTATCTATCTATACATCATTTGATTCCAACTCATCAGATCCATATATAACAATGTCCCAAAACCAGCACCAAAACATGCAACATTTCATCATATAACACATCATCCATATATCAACATGTCAATTAAACTCATCATACATTCTATACCACAAACCATTGACGAAATACTTAAAAACATTTTTAACACTGCATATGGGTCAAAACATCATCTCTATATATATATATACAAGTTTCAAATGTACAATGTGCCCTGCATCGGGGCCTCTGTGATCTCATAATACAACAACAAAGCCGGCACGCAGGCCGCAATAAATATCAATCACCTCGACTCGGCTCGCAGGCCGGTCACTCATATCAAAAATATACTCGGCTCGCAGGCCGGTATCAACTATACAACCCGTACTCGGCTCGCAGGCCGGTATATAATGAATGAATGAATCAATACATAAATAAATGTAGGCACGCAGGCCTCTATCAACACAATCGGTTCCCAGACCGGTGCCCATGTCCATATACAAAAACTATGTGGGGATCCCTCAGCTCTCCCCACCACCCTCAGCACCTCTCCCTGCTAGTCCCTGTGGTGCCTCTCGCCTCCTACCTGTAACAGACACGCCAGCTGTGGCTGCGCCTCCCTGCGATCTCTGACTATGCGAGGTCTCCGCTCGGTGTGCCGCATATGGCTGATACTCAGCTCCGGTACTATCAAGGACATCCTGATAGTACTGGGCCTCCGCTCTCGCCTCCATGTATCTATCCCGTGCCACCGTCGGCACTGGGGCTGGTCCCCGGACCCCTACTGCCAGTACCCCCTGTGCCTGTGCTGGTGGTGCCTGTGGCTGTACCGCTGGTGGTGGTGCCTGTGCCTGTGCCTGTACCTGTACCTGCGCCTGGGCTAGCTGCCCCTATAGGACACCTATCTGTGCCTGTGCAGCAGCCAACTATCCCTGTAATAGCTGCACCTGTCCCCGGAGCTGATCTCGCTCTGCTATCACTGCAGCCAAGTCTGGCTGTGCCGGCGGTACTATCCTAGCTGCTCTCTGACCAGCCCACCAAACCATGAATGCCCCCGTACACCCAGCATCATCTACACCATCATATGCCGGCCTCTCAGCAGCCCAATCTGGATCCACGGGCTGTGGTGCAGGTAGTGGGGCCTCTACATCATCCCTCCTGTACTGAGGGAAGGGAGGTGGCTCATCTTGTTGTAGCCCCATCTGCCTGCGTACCCTCTCTAGGGGTATCCTCTCGTACTCTCCCGGCCTCCGTCCTGCTATCCAGAATGTGTACTGGATCAGGGGCAACTGTAAGCGGGCTCCTCTGCGAGGGTGATGACCTCTCTAAGGTCTCCATACAATGTCTACCGCTGTCAGGCCCTCTAACAAATGTCTATAATATGCCACATCCCGACCTGTAAGAACTGCTCGTGGCTGGCCCACGACCCCCAACCATCTCTGAAAGCCATATCTGTATATGACCTGTGGCCCTGGCTGCTGGGGTAACCCTACTGGCCTGATGCATATGATGTGCTCATATGCCCAACAGTGAAAGTAAAAAGGTTAGAGCAAATCCCAAATCGCCTCATCCGGCGATAGCCCCATAGCTCCCTGTATAACTGCACCAGGTATACTGGTGCCCAAGCGTAACAGGTGTGCTCCTCCGCCATCTCAAGCAGCACCCCCATCAATGCCCGTGGAAAGCACCCTCCCTCTGAGTCCGGGAGGGCGAAGCAGGTGATCCCGATCATCATCAGCACGGCTAGCCATGTCTCATGTCGGTGCGCACGGTACATGTCACCATACCCGATACTCGCGTTGTGATAGGTAAGTAGCATGGCTGCATCTCCAAAAACCTGCAGGATGCTATCCATCGCCGTCTCCGAATCTACTTGGAACACTGCCTCTCCCTCGATCGGCAGTCGAAGGATGCGATACACATCCTCCAATGTGATAGTCATCTCCCCAGTCGGGAGATGGAACACATTGGTCGCCGGATCCCATCTCTCGATGAGGGCAACCATCAGGCTGTGATCTCTATCAATAGCTCTGTATCGCTGGACTCCGCCGAGTCCCACCTCGCGCATGATAGCCCAGTGTGCCACGGATACGTGTGGCCGCATCCGCACCAACATCGGGGGCATCCTATCCCACATCGTCAACTGCTGACGTGCCTGCAAAACCAACCCACAACCTTAGACCTACTCTTTATCACATCATCTACTTTACCCTCTATACCCCCTTTTTATCCCCCCGACCACACCCTGACTCTCTAACCCCCCCTCTAGTCACCTACCTTTTCCACTATCTCCCTCCCATACCCAACCCCAAATCAACCCACCCAAACCCACAAAACCCAAATCAACCCACCCAAACCCACAACACCCACCCAAACCCACAAAACCCACCCAAACCCACAAAACCCAAATCAACCCACCCAAACCCACAAAACCCACCCAAACCCACAAAACCCACAAAATCCACCCAAACCCACAAAACCCAAATCAACCCACCCAAACCCAAATTAACCCTCCCAAACCCCCACCGACGCCGGCCGATATACGACCGGCGCCGATCAGTTACAAAACAACCTGCCCCTGAAATTTGCGACTGATGCCGGTCGCTGTAAAAATGCGGAGCCGAACCCGACGCGGCCCCCCAAACCTATTTTTTGCCTATTACTACCCTTTTACCCATTGAAAAGCCCTACAAACCTACCCACCCTACCGTTTTAGCCTAACTACCCTACCTACCCTCTCTATTTTCCAAACAACTTCCATTTACTCCTTCTTTTATCAAAAACTTGGATTCCTTCCCAAAACCCCAAATTTTGCATAATGCAATAAAATGAACACAATTAAAGAGTTTCGAACCTACCCGTACGACGACACGTCGTCGTGGTGGGATGGTTGGTGGTGGTCCAGCCCCTCCTGCTCCTCCTGCCTGTGCCATGGGTCCAACTTTGCTTTGTTGGGTCCTCTACCAATCAAATGTTGCCTGCTACTCACTCAGGCCCACCAATCACCTCACTTCTTCACTCAACTAGTGCCACCTCAGCCAACAAATACACCAATATCAATATTCCACCTTAGACAACTTAATTTGGTTTCCAAATTGACAAAGTGACAATGACCGGCCGTATTTTTCTTTTTATAGGTTTTTAACATAGAACCGCTACCGGTCAAATCATGCGCTAATGAATGCAAGCCTAGATGGAGTGATAGTAGTGATATGATGCAAAGACCTAAGACCCTCATTATGGTCTTATAACTTTATATTTATAGGGCTTTCAAGCTTAATTTCGTAATTAATCCTGACAAGGCCAACTAAGAAGAACATAAGGATGACCAACAACTAAAAGTGACCCAAAAAGAAGCGGAAGAGGTTGTGCATAGACCGGGGCATCCGTAATGGGACCAAGGCACCTCGAGGTACCCCATATAAGCTGGGGTGCCTTAATTTTAGGCTAGAATGTAAGAAAAGTCATGAAATGGGCAAATAAGTATTGGGAAATACGCGGGAAAGAAAAAATAAAAGATAAGAAAAAGGTGGCCAAAAGGTGGGATTAATTAGTACTTTGTACACTTGAGAACCTTCTAAATAGTAGTATAAGACAGGGCTAAATATTGTCTAATGTACAATATTTGTGTCTACATTTGCCCCCACTTTATGTTGGTGATTGGAAATCTTGGTAACATAAAGTAGATAGAGATGCGTACTTGATAACCATGTAGAGTTTAGAAGAATACGTGTTGATGGACTGGACTCAAACATGGAATGATAAAAAGAAAAATGTGGAGGAGCATGGATTCTAAAGATGAAAAATGCGTATAAAAAGTGATGAGAGTGAACCTAGGGTAGAACACATGTGTAGTTGTTGATGTGTGTAGTGTACTTGCATGGTTAGTAAAGGTAAATTCCGCCATAACAGTGTTGTGTTGTCATTGTTGTTGTCATTGTTGTTGTTTCCCCCAATTTGACTACTTGTTTCTCATACAGTGGACCTGCAAGGAGAAATCGATCAATTAGTTAAATATGTATGTATGTAAAAATGTTGTGTAAAATACGCAAATGTAAAATACGGTAGAATAGAAAGTGTAAATTGAAAAATGGGACACGTGCACTTGATCTATGTCGTGAAAAAGGGTGTAGAAGGATATCTTGTAGTGTCATGAGTTTTTCGAGTGATCTCATGCCACTCTAGTTGAAGAAGTATAGGGAGGAACTATGTTGTATCCTCCAACCTTTAACCGTTTATGCTTATATGTTGGAAGAGATATCTTTACTGTTCTAGTTTTTTGGGTGATCCGATGCCACTGGATGTAGAAGTGTAGAGAGGCACACCCACTATAACCCCCAAGCCTGTAACTACTTCACAGAATTGCCAAAGGACACCATGTCTTGTTGAGGCCGTTGTGTATGGAGTTCGTAGACTGGTCTGAACTCACTTGTTGTGTGTGAACCAGTGTAGATACGCGGTGTTAGTAGAAACCCTCAATGATGCCCCCCTCTTTAGGGGTGCATGCGATGACCCTGGAAGGAGAATGCGGCCCCAAAAGAGGACCAACCACACTCTGACCTGTAGAAATATGCCCTATAGGGGGAAAGGGAAACGCTTGGTAGATACCAAGGCACACACAAAAGGGGATGGCTAGCCAATACAAGTGTTAATGTGAAAACACATGCATGCAAATAAGATAAGTGTGAAATATGTAGACAATGTAGAAACTACCAAGCAAAGTAGTGTAAACACGCAAGAAAACAAGTTGACTGCATAAATCAGGTTTCAAACATGGGACATCACTCACGATGTTGCAAGACACGCAAGTCCATCAGGGCCATAAACAACACTCAAGTGTGCACACAAGCAAAGGGAAAATCCTACATACAATGGCAAACTACGTAGACAAGTAAAAACAAACATGTAGTCATGGAAACATGTATTCCTACAAAACAAGTGTTGCACATAGAACACCAGTTAACATGTTAGAGCGATAACCAATGTGTCAAAATGTGTAGAAGCAAGTAGTAAAATATGCTAAGTACAAAATGAAACAATAACACCTAGATTGGATGAATTTGGATGCCCCCAACGACTGATATAGGAAGAGTAGAAGGTGAGCATCCATGTCATTTGTAGAGTCATGTATTTGTGATCACACTAGACAAAGGCATGAACAAACATATGTGTATGATAATGACATATAAGAAAGTAATCTAACATGTGTAGTAGAATGAGCATGCAAAACACTAGTAAGCAAGAGTAAATGCTACCAAGACAATGTAGTATGTTGTGGATGGATGGAATGGAATGCAATGTGGAATGATAGGAGCAATGTGCCCCCCGAGTGGATGGAATGTGTATGTAGTGAGGTTCATTTTGCTTTCCCCCTCAACAGTCAAGAATGAACCGTAAATGAGAGTGCATCATCATGAAATGGTCGAGTAGTGTAGGTTGTGCCTAGTGCCTTGTGATGAATGTGTATGTGTAGTGGTGATGAAATGTGACATGTGTAGAGAGGTGTGCATGACCCTATAGCCTAAGTGTATACCATGATTTGTTGATGGAAGGAGTGAAAGCCCTAAGTGACTATTTAGAATGGGTGGATAATGACATATGGAAAGATCACTATATAAGGTATTAATGATGGGAGTGGGTCATATGGAAAGATGCACGTGGACCATATAGCCTAAGTGTATACCATGACTTGTTGAACGTATGAGTGATAATTTATCCCTAAGTGTATACTTACATGATGATAGAATGGGTGATGATGTATCCTAAGGTATGTCATATAAGATGAAAGATGGGTGATGTATGGGTGTATACCAGCTATAGCCTAATCGTATACCATGGCACTAAAAGGTGATAAGGATGGGGTGACTATTTAACCTAAGGTGTATGTCACTAAGCAAGGAATGCCATAGAAGGAAATATTGCATGGTGAGTGTAATGGCCATTTGATTGATAAATCCTTGACAGTCGAGTACGGACCGAGGAACTAGAGTGTGCCATAGGGTGGTGAGTGTAGTGTGTAGAAGACAAAGTAATATAAATGACCAAGGTTTGTGAATGTGTGGTATAAGAAATGCAATGTATAATGTGCAGTGGGTATGAAATGTAATGTAATAAATGTGTAGGTAGAAATAGAACGTGTAATGATGATAGGTAAAACTAGACCCAAGTATAAGGAAACCTAGTGTAGGCTATAGAATAGGTAAGATGTATGACTGCAATGATAATAATGTATAAAAATGGCGGATGGAATTAGGATATTTGAAACTAGACCCATGTGTAATGTAATCTAGTGTAGCGTGTAGGATAGGTAAGGTGTATGAATGTAATGTGGGTATGTAGGATGTATGAATGCAATGTGGGTCTTGTAGTATGTATATGTAGCATGGAAGATACGATGATAGGTGTAGGTAGAATATGTGATGGTAAAAGATAAAGCTAGTCTCATATACAACATGACCTAACGTATATGTAGAATGAGAGGATGGAATGTAAAACTGGGCTCATATACAATGATGACTAGTGTAGTGTATGCTATGGAGATATAATGTAGGATGATGGAATGTAAATGTATAGGTCCTGTAGTGCAGTGTGTGGGGTTCAGTGTAATGGTAATCCCTCAACAGTCCAATGTGAACTGAAGCACTAGGGTGCATCATCAGGTAGCGAGGGTGTGATAATATATGATAAAGATGTCGATATGTGAAGAAATGAAAATATATGGATGCGAGAGGTAGCTATGTGAGAGTGCGGGAGGGGGTGTCTAATGGCTATGTCCCCTCAACTATTTAGGAAAGAGGAATCATCCAATAAGGTCGAGGGATGGATGTCCATCGACTCGTACCTGAGAGGAGGAAAGCGTAGAAGGATGTTCTAGTAATGGTGCTATAGGAGATAAGAATTATGTAGGGGAATGAAGTTGATATGCATGCGAGGGGTGGATATAAGATGAATGTCATGGCATAGTAAAGTGCATATGTGATGGAGATCGAGGAGATACTGTGCGTAAAGAGGAGGATGATCGACATCGAAGAGAGTGAGGTAGTGAGTGGTGGTGAGATGTGGTAGTGGTCCTAGCAAGAGGCCTATGTTGAACACACATAATGAAGTGATTGGAAAGAATATAGAAGAGGGGTAGGATGTAATGTAGACAACCTTGTAGTAGTAGTGTGGGGAAGAGGAGAGGATGTACAAGAAGCTGAACTAGAAAGTGAGGATGAGGGAAGTGAAGAATGTAGGGAAGGTTGTTGTTGAGGTGAGACGCGGGTAGCACGAGTTTTCCCCTATGATGTGGGAAAACCAGGTGAGCGGAATGTAGTGTAGAAGAAGGTGGTGTGTCAAAGGAAAGTAGACCTAAATGTTGGAGCTCTCAAATAATATGGCTGAACACGTGGAAAGAGTTAGTATGATGTGCTCGAATGCGGAGGTAGTGGTAGAACGATGGATCATGATAGTCTATTGGTTGAGGTGGCAGATAACGATGATTAGATGGTAGATCAATGAGTTTATGATGAAGCAGGTGGCCAAGAATGTCCTGTGGTGTAGCACTGGAAGGAAGAATAAGGGGTGAAGGTAATGGTACAACTGTTGGGGTAGTAAGGGGGAAGGCAAGGGACAAATATTATGCAGGGTATGTAGTAGTAGTGGGAGTACGTGAGTTAGCAACATCTCTTAGTTGATCCATTTCAGTGTGGAGTGACACAATTGTTGCCTCCATGGACTAACACTAGGTTTGTAGTAATTATATAGTGTTTAAGAAGTGGGTGGGAGATGGAGGATGACTAGGGTGAGATTCATCAACTACAGTGGTGGATATAGAATAGGGTGTAGTTGGAGGTGGACCGCATGAGGGTAATGGCGAGGTAAGATCAAGATCATCAGAGGGATCATCAAAAGAAGTGTCAAAGTCATACTCGACCATTTGAGATACATGATAGGCAAGTGCATGTGGGAGGTCATCTAGATAACCATGAATGCATAAAATGTACACGACCATAGCATATTGCTTATCCGTAAAGGTGAGTAATGGGCATCCCTGAGCATACCAAACAATGAGGTTGTGTGTATAGCAAGCAAAAGAACTACTACAAATACTAGTTGTGTCGAATGGCATGGGAAAGGTGATATCAATATGATCAGGATCAAGGGTGCCCCCAATATAATCTAACCAAGATTGGCCTAATGTAAGTGGATATGTAGTAGGATGGCATGCGAGATGAACCACAAGGTGAAAAACACACAAACCATAAGCGACAGTGAGAATAACAAAACCATGATATAAATGCGGATCGCACAAAGGAGTATGAAGGTCATCAAAGTGAAAACCTAGTTGACAGAGACTGTCATATGAACATATGATGGTAGGACATGAGGGGGCAAGCGGTATGTGCTCCCAATAGAAATTGTTTATGAAGAGAGTGCAAGTGAATGATGGGCATACTAAGGAGGAGGAGGATGATGGCGATAAAGAGACGATATTAAGAGGTGGTCAGAATTATCAATATGGCACAATAGTAACAATAGTGACAAGTGGTGGGGAAGAAACAATACTAAGTATGCAAAGTGTAGCTGTGAATGATATGTCATATAGAAAATGGGAGAGGGGAGGAATAGGAAAAGTAACTCAATAGTGCATGGTGGGTGTAGTGGATGGTGTCGAAGTAACTATAGAATTAAAGGGACTAGATTCACCATGCGAATAATAGAAACTAGAGTAGGTGGATTTGGTTGAGGTGTGAGACTTGATTGTGGGGGGAGGAGGTGTAGGGATAGATTCATTTATGTCCAAGGCGGGAGAGAGGACGACAAGATTAGGAGGAAGAGCTTGGATTTTGGCGACGAGTTGAGCTAGATTATCAAGGTTAATAGTGCATAAGTAAGAGGTAACAACATCCTTTATAACATGAGGATCCATCCTAGAAGATGGAAGTTCAATAAATTAAGGACAAGGGTTACACCAAGAAGAAGCAGTGGGGGCGTTTGTGAAAGCGTGGTCACGACTATCAAATTGCAAAGTAACTGGAGACGCAAAAGAAGAGGACTTTCTTTGATGCTTACCCATGGTGGAAAGTGCGGATTTGAAACCCTAAAAGGTATAAAAAAAAAGAGAGAGGTTAAGTTCACCAAAATGATTAACAAAAATAAAGCGTTCCTAGAGGTCCAAAGGGATATCTAGGGTATTAATGTTAATCTAATTAGGAGGAATAAAACGTTGTAAATGAACTAAAGCAATATGAGATAAATGTGAATAAATTATTCTAAATGAAATAAAACCCTAATATGCAAGAAAATGGAAGGAAATGGCTTAGTTGATAATAAAAGACTGTCGCACGGTGTCGCAGATCTAGAAATAAAATTCAAAAGTGCTAATGAACCCTCAAAGACCCTGCGAAGGATAGATCTAGCCTATCTGAGATGACACATGCACCTGGGAGTGTATAAGGGCACCTTGGGGCACCTTGGTTTGTAATATGGGTACTTGAAACACTATAAATCCTCAAAATCTGAATTTAGTATGGTCACTCAGTATTTTTGAACACTTCCCGTCTATCACACTAGATTCGTTGGATGAACTGGAGAGTGACCCACAATGTAAGGAGAAATATCAAACCCTTGAAAAAGGAAAGATGTATATGAATGGGTCAGACTGACCTCAGCCGCTAAAATAATGTTCTTATTTTTTAGCGGTGCACTACATTTCGGACTCGGATATAGTTTCGGTATGTGTGTGCATGTCGTGCCCTATGTATGTGTTCTCATGTTAGTCGCACTTTACGAAGAAGCGAGCAATAGTAGCTATAGAAATGTAAGTAAGATGTGTGCATGGAATATAATAGAATCCCTCCCCCTATGAAGTGTGTGTGATGTAGATCTCCTAGCTTGAATGCATGGCACTATGTGGATATAAGTGATGCAATGAATGTAACCCTAGATGGAGTGATAGTAATGATATGGTGTAAAGACATATGACCCTCATTATGGTCTTATAACTTTATATTTATAGGGCTCTCAAGCTTAATTTCGTAATTAATCCCAACAAGGCCAACTGAGAAGAAGATAAGGATGACCAACAACTACAAGTGACCCAAAAAGAAGTGGAAGAGGTTGTGCATAAACCGGGGCACCCAGAACAGGACCAGGGCGCCTCGGGGCGCCCCAGTACAGGCTGGGGCGCCCTGATTTCAGGCTAGAATGTCATAAAGGTCATGAAATGGGTTGATAGATATCAGGAAATACGTGGGAAAGACAAAATAAAAGATAAGAAAAAGGTGGCCAAAAGTGGGATTAATTAGTACTTTGTACACTTGAGAACCTTCTAAATAGTAGTATAAGACCGAGCTAAATATTGTCTAATGTGCAATATTTGTGTCTATAGCAGGCTGAGTCCACTAACAAAAATATTTTGAAGATTATAAAGATGAATCTAGATGATAACCAGAGAACATGGCACATCAAGTTGAAATCAGCCTTGTGGACTGATAAGATTACTCCTAAGAGGTCAACGAGGAACTCTCTTTATAGGTTAGTTTATGGGAGGGAAGCAAGAATGCCCATATCTCTTGAGTTACCAACACCGGAACTTCTTATGTAGTTAGAACTATCTGAGTTTGGGCCCATGGAAGCTAGATATGCAGAGTTCATGGAGTTGGAAGAACTGAGGGACCAAGCGGTGTAAATTATGGAGAAGGATCAAGCTTTGATCAAGAGGTGCTTTGATAATAAGGCAAAAATTATAACTTTCGAAGAGCGAGACTTAGTCCTAAAATGGGATGTAGACATAGCCAAACTAGGAAGAAACTCCAAGTTTGATGCAATATGGAGTGGCCCTTACTTGATTTCAAGTTGTAAGACTAACAATGCTTTCCAATTATCTAAGCTGGATGGAGAAGAATTGCAAATTTGAGTAAATGGAATCTATCTCAAGCATTGTTACTAAAGTGAAGTATCTTCCTTGTACATACTAGTTTATAATTTATAATTCCTCTTAGTGCTTATAGCACATTTTTGTATTGTATTTTATGTTTGCTTTTATAATAAGTGCTTGAGCACTATCTGCATGTTCCATTTAGGACGTGTATGACTTTGTTGTTGTATATAGTTTTGCTTTTATTGCTCTTGCACTTTCCAGTTTTAGGTAGGGTCTTGTGATGGAAAAATTAGTCTCCAACCTAAGGATTTTTAGAAATGATAGGCCCCATCAGTGTTTCAGAAGTTTAAGGGATGACTTCTCAAGTGTCGGACTAGTTTTAGCAATCAGAGTATCTCCATGCCCAAAGAATCCTTTAAGATCACTGGTCTTTTGGAACTAGTAGGCAGATCATCCCACAAGTTGCCAATTGTTATCCATTTTTTGCACCTTTGCAAAATGAATAACTTAACAAGTATAGGCATCGATAGTTGATTGGTGTAATGTTTTGCAGTTGCGGGGTAGCTCGCAGGTTAGACCGATCGAGTTGGCCCAACTCGTTATGACGCAAGGGCGATCTATTTTTGGTGAGCTTATTTAGTTGTGAAAATTGTGGATTTTAATTCCTGCCAGTAGCAATTTTCAATGTTACTGGATGGTAGTAGGATCGGTCAGGTTAGAGGAGGAAACAACACAGAGTGCTAGTAGTATCCTTAGATGCTACCAGCCAGTAGCACTCAAAATGCTAGCGACTGATAACATGTACAAATGCAACCAGGCGGTAGCATATCAAGTGCTATCAGTTGATAACAAGTTTGGCACTACTGAGTGGTACCATGGGGACTGGTAGTAAAGAAGCATGGAGGGTTGCAGAAATCAAGCAATCATCAACTGTAATTTTAAACGCAATTGGTTGGTAGCATTTTTGGTGCTACTGATCGGTTGCACAAGGCAGAAATGGAGATGCATTCGGGCAACAACAAGGGTGTCGGGAGAATTTGTACAGATGTTACCAACTGAAAATGAATTTTGTGCTACCAATCAGTAGCGGAAAAGGAAGTGTTCACTCCATGGTGAAGTAAGGCACCGGTAGCAGGGAAACCATGTTACTAGCTTGTTGCATTTATGTAATCGGCCGACAACAGGAGAACAATATAACTAATACTACCCGTCGGAACCAGAAAGAAAATACTACTGTCCAGGAGTAAAAATACATGCAATCGACTGAATGCAGGAACAAACTAGGCATTAATGGAAGCAATACAAAATTTGTTTAACTGCCAGTTTAACAAGGTATGGCATCCATGACTGCCTGTGCAAGTAAAGTACCAAATTTATGTCTCCCCATACCTCTTTAATGAAATCTATCAGTTAGTGAGGCAATTTTGAGGATCTTCATCTATATATTGTAAAATTCACCTCATTTTGAGGGGAGACATTCTGTAATGTAAAGGAACTCTGTCAAATTTGTTCCAGAGCTGTTGTGAGTCATAGGCCCTGAATTTGGGCATTTTGTAAAAGATTCTTGCCTTGTGCCTATATTGTAATGGATTGTGCATCATTTTAAGCAATAAAATTGGTGTTTTGTGGCTTTTTTTCCCCTAACTCGAGTTGTATTGCATTTCTTGCCTTCCATTATTTTTACAGGTATATTGTGTATGTTTTTGTCTCTTTGTAGGACCCAAATTTGTTGTGCCCCACGAAGATGGAGATGTAAATGTTGTTTTGGACTGTGGCACTTTTGTCGGCTATTTCCCACTCTATTTTTCCCCATTTTCATTCACTTAGAATACCTTCACCCCCTTTTTATTGGTGTTATCACCTCCCTTAGTTTAGGAATTTGATTTTATGCATCTCTCTCTTCACTGGTGCCTTGGAAATCTAGGTTAGTGTTACAATAGTTGCAATTCCTTTTCTAGGAGTAGTTTTTGTATTAGGAATAAGTAGAGAAACCAACCTAATCTAGTTATTTGTCTTATTTTCAAGGGTCACACACCTTTAGACAATCCAGTGTTAGAAAATTACATTGATCCCCGAACAACTCACTTTCAAACATTTAGAGGGTGCTATAATTTTTCACTAACACATGCCATGTAGTTTGTCTTGATTTTGTGTATGGTCATATTCTTTTGGCTAAAACCTTTCCCCATAGTCTCCATAAGTATGTGATGCGTTGGTTTTATGACCTACCTGTCCACTCGGTAACCTCTTTCATGCATCTGGCCGATACTTTTCTCACTCACTTCTCTATCAACATCGGCTTTAAGATCTCTTATGCTCAACTAGCAAAACTTAAACATGGATATAACAAACACCTAATAAACTATGTTTTGAGATAAAAAACAATTTAGCTAAAATTTCAAATGTACTCACAAACTTTGAGCTTCAGGACTTGTTCATCTAGAGCCTCTTACCACCTCTTTAGGAGAGTGTGATCTTTGACACATCTCCTTCATTTGATTGACTTTACCACAATCTTAAGCTTCAGGAAACCAAAATTTTATCCATAGGAAAGTTGAAATATCAAGAGAAAGCTTCATCCTCCAATCACTTTCAAAATAAGTCAACATTTAAACCATTCGCCACCAAACCCACTGATGCAAAAAACACGTTCAAAGAGGTAGTTATTAGTAAAGAGCTTCAGTCAGAACCACCTCAACATACATTCACCAAATTCCATATTTCCCCATATTTCATATTACAACAGCTTCTTGAGAGTAATCATATTACACTTCCCCCATTGCTTAAATTAGACCCACTGCGACTAAAAGGAAGAAATTACAATGAATGCTTTAGATGTGACTATCACCGATGTGTGGGACACTCTACAAATAGGTGTCTCAAGCTCTACACCATCATCCAAGATCTTATCAATAATAACAAGCTTGAGTTTCTGGATCCCACATACTTTGCACTAGCCAACAATAATCATAAGCATAAAATATTTAGCAACCCTCTACCTAAACATGACAAGAAAGCAATTGAGTCTTTAGCTAACCATGCATATCACACAGTGCCTCCTCATGCCTTAAGAGCTCTTGAATTTTTTGTTACGCATATTAACACTTCTCCACCAATCATCTCCTTCTCTGCCAATGATTATCACACAATTTTCACTTCTAATCACTTACATGTTAGCGCTTCTATCGGATCGGTCCCTATCAATAATACTAAGGTTTATCCATCTTGGCCTATCAACGCTTGTTCTATTCCACTCCTCATCGCTATCAACCATTCACTATCACAAATTACATATCCCATGAACAACTCATATGGTATCGTCAAACTTCATGTTATAGTACGTCATCTCACTTTGCTTGTACCTTTCCTAATCGGAAAAACAATCGACGAGTGTGACATGCATCTAGGCCTCAATTGGATTCATAGATCTAAGTCTATTATCTCCATGAATCATTTGCATCTAAAATTCATTCATAACAATCAGGTTATTTCTATCGATGGTGTGCCTCCTTCTACTCCTTGGTCACATCCTCCTCTTGCAACGACTAATATATCATCTACTTCATCTAGCGTGCCTCGTCCTATAGTCCATACAACACAATCTACTCTTAGCTCACCTACTTGTACACAGATCGTGTGACCTCATTGCTTTATTAGTTTAGCACATCAGTATAGACCCATTCCTAGGATAGTTATTGCATCTCAGCGTAAATACTCTCCTCGTTTTATTCCACATAGGTGTCCATCACCTTCACACTCTACTTCACATAGGTTTCTATCACCTACACATTTTTCTACACCATGGTGCTCATCATATACTCATTTATTGTCTACACATAGACTTCACTCACATGCGCAATGATTATTTATTATACCACTACTACTAGATCATGGTCATATGCTTTTATCACCACAATCATCGAATAGAGGACCTTCGTCCTTCACTTTCATTGGATAGTTCATTCAATCATATGCACTTTGGGGGCATTACAATTATCTCTTCCACCACCCCCCCTACTTGCACATTTTCTATTCCTAGCATACACATATTTATCTATACTTTAACATCAAGCATTTCCTAATGACGCACTCTTGTGTTCGGTTCACACTTGACTGTTGAGGGCATCCTACATATGTGAACCTCACACACTGAACACTACACATTACATATCACATTACATATTCTTATCACCACATCTACTACACATATTACACATTTTACACATCTACTTATATGCGTTGCACTTACTACCCTATGACACACTCTAGTCTCTTGGTCCATGGTAGCTTGTCGAGGGTATACATCACAAATGGACCACATCACATTCATGCATTCAATCATACAACCGTTTTCTATCATGTGAAATTCCTAGATTAGTGATATACACATATGCTACATCATCACTTCTGCTTGCATCATTTAGTGATATATGCTATAAGCTAAATCATCACTTCTTCTCGCATCCTTAGTGGTATACATCATAGGCTAAATCATCACTTCTTCTAGCATTCTTTAGTGATATATTCTTTAGGATAAATCATCACTCCTTTGATCATCTTGTCATGATGTACGTTTAGGATACATCATCACACATAATTCATCTCTAGGTCACATATCATCGCTACCCGTTCGTCACATCGTGTTACACACAACACCTAGTTTGACCATTTCCCGATGACGCACTCTTGTTTACGGTTCATTATTGACTATTAAGGGGGCATAAACAAATGAACCTCACTGCATACAATTTCCTGTTCACGCACTCAGGGGGGGGGGGAGGGGGATAAACAAATGAACACTATATACGGCTCCTATCATCCACTTTGCATTCCATTCCATCCATCCACAACATATTACATATCTTGGTTACTTTTACTCTTTATTACATTTACTTGTACATGTTCATCTAACTACACATGCTAGATAGATATCATGTATGTCATTATTCTTTATCATACACACATGCAC
This sequence comes from Taxus chinensis, assembly GCA_019776745.2. Classification (NCBI taxonomy): domain Eukaryota; kingdom Viridiplantae; phylum Streptophyta; class Pinopsida; order Cupressales; family Taxaceae; genus Taxus; species Taxus chinensis. The sequence goes on along the minus strand of CM034147.1, from coordinate 200,298,563 downwards.
ATTCACTTGCCTTTCTAGATGTGATCAAAGATTATACAAGTTTGTTACATGCAACATAGATGTTTGGTGCAGTCCCACAGTGGTTCCTAGGGGCATCCACTTTCGTACATTATATATGTTATTGTTTCTTTTTTTTCATAACACACTACATTATTGGTTATACATGTTTTGACATACATTTTATCTTTCTAATGTGCTAACGGGTGGTTCATGTGTAACATTTGTTTTGCAGGACTACTTTCCACCATGGTTATCTGTTTGTTTGTTCTTGTTTGTCATTGTTTGACATTATATGTGGGCCTTACCCTTTTGTTGTGTGCACACTTGTCTATTTTTGGCCATTGTGGCCTTGAGTGTCTTGCGACACCATGAGTGGTTTCCTATGTTTGTAACCAAATTTTAACGGTCTACATTGTCTTCTTGTGTGTTCTAGATTACACATTTTTTGTTTAGCTTACATTGCATCTTATACATGCATGTTTGTCTTTGTTTGTACTAACACTTGTCTCCTAACCACTTATTTTCATGTGCCTTGGTTTCTACTAAGCACATCCCATTCTCCCCTAAATGGCATAATTTCAGTGTTTGGTCCTCTTTTGGGCTGCATTCTCCTACAATAACGTCGCATACACCCCCAAAGTGGGGGGCATCATTTGGGTAAATGAGTCACCCCATACAGAAGTCTACACACAATATGCACAACATAGTACTGGTATAGCATAACATAGTTCAGGGCTCAGAATTAGACTCAGGTCCTTAGTACAACAGTGCCTTTCTTGGATCACCTACAACTAGGGGGCAGTTATGCAACGAGTGGGTTCAACAAAGTCTAAAAAACTCCATAGATGGCAGTTTTTACATGAAAGTCTGTCCTTAGCACATTTGGGGAGCAGTTAAAGGTTAGAGGATAACAATATACTTTCCTCTCTACACTACTTCTGTCACGACATCTGATCATCTAAAAAACCAGACAGTACAAAGATCTCTTCAGTTTTTGGAAGTGGTTAAAGGTTGGAGGATAAATCATACTTTCCTCCCTATACTTCTTCAGCTAGTGGCATGAGATCACCCAAAAAATTCGCACTTCATGGACAAGATCCTTTCTACACACTTTTTTTCTTATCACAGATCATGTGCACATGTTCCTTTTTCATTTTCGTGCTTTCATTACATGCTTTTTTTACATACATGCATGCATCTTTACACACATTTATATACATATGAATGTGTATTTGACTACTTGATCATCTTCTCTTTTTCATATCCATCCGTATTGGAAGCAAACAGTCAACATCAACAAGAACATCACACACATCGACACTAACACGAAGGTACATGACATACATCGACATCTACACATGTGTTTCCGTCCTAGGTTCACTTTCATCACCTTTTTTACACTTTTGCATCTTTATTCTCCATGCTCCACATTTTTATCTCTCCACACTTTGTGTAGTCCCTCGACATGTTTTCTACATCAATCTACATGGATATCAGGTACACATCTTTATCTACTTTATATTACCAAGCGTTCCACTCACCAACATAAAGTGGGGGAAAATGTAGACACAAAATCATGCACTTTGGATAATTATCTAGTCTCGATCACATACTACTATTCATATGGTTCTTAAGTATGAAAAGTAACAATTAACCCATGTCTTTGACCATCTTTTGTTGTTTTTTGTTGCTACTTTCAATCTTGTACCTTTATTGGCCCAGTCTATCTTTCCATACTTTAGTTTTACATTTTTGGGATTGGAGCACCCAGGCAGGACGCCAGCACCAGGCACCCTCGTCTCTTATGGGTGCCCCTATCCTTGTTACACTTTGATCACACTTTTTGGGTCTTTTCTAGCCGTTTTCAACATCCAACTTTTTTGTTATTCAGACCTTTTCAGGGCTTAATTACAAAATTCAAATGAAGGAATCATATAAATATAAAGTTATGTGATCATAATTACGGAAAAAACACTAAGCATTACTTATCACCACATAAGGTTGCATCCATCAAGACTTCTATTGCTCCATTTTCATCCATCACAAAGGACAAAGGCTAGTCTATTCCATGCAAACATTTTTAACATTCTACATCTAGCTACTTGTTTGCTACTTCAAGTGTGACATGCACAAGAAAAACCTAGGGCTTAATTCCCCATACACACACATACAAATAACTACATTGGGTCTGAGATGTAGTGCATCACTCAGTTGTAAGTCCACCATTGTGGTGGCTGAGGATAGTCTACCCCTTTATATGCATCTTTATTTTTTAGGATTTTGATGCTTTGTTTGGGGTTTGACAAGTGATTTCTTTATTGCAGGTCTACATCGACATTGGCACTCATACAACGACATAAACACGATTAAAGACAAAAACATGTGAACATATTTTGACACCTTGGAAGAGGCTTACAGAGATTTTCCGCAGACCAAGGCACCCAGATCTTAGACCAAGGCGCCCCAGGCTCCCCCATCCTTCTCCAGGCACCACAGTCTAGCCAGATAGCTCAGATCAACATCTTCTCAAGCTCATGTGCAACAGTTAGCCGGTCTCCTATATGAAACAGTCTCGTGACCTCAAAAAATCAACTAAGGCTCTTCTAATCCTCTCTGCACATTAGGGTTTCATATTTTCATAGCTTAGTTGTTTGGGTTACTTTTAGTATTGCATTTATTCATTTATTTACTTCTCCTATAACATCTAAGATTGGGCTAGGATATAACATTTTAGCAAAATCAGTATCTAAATATGCATTCATGAGTAATTAAAGACACAAAATACATAGTTTTATCAAGAATCTTTTTCATTATTCAACAATGGAGTCATTACAAGCCTCTTGAGTCATAATCTATATAAAATCTCTTGTTCTTCCTCTTTCCCAACCTCTCTAATCCTCCCTATTCAAATTCCTTAAGGTCATTATGAAGAAGGAGAAGTGGTTAGGTTTCAACCACCTAACTCACCCTAGTGCAAACTAACCATAGTGATCTAGCACCCTATTGGGTTAAGTATGTGAGTTCGTCACAAAACCGCATTATTACATTAATGTAAAACATATACTAATACCTAGATGATAAACATTCTAATTCCTAGATATAAGATGCATTACATGACTATTTGAATATTTGAATGTGGTTTTTGGAGGGAAACCTCTAAAAATACCACTTATTACAAATATAAGAGTCTAAATGGACTAAACATAGCCCATGAGCACCCAAATAGACCCCATAACACCTAATCAACTAGGAGAAGCCAAAATCGATTTATTTACAATGATGCTCCTACATCAATGAAAATGAGACATAAGAACATATGATCACCAAATTTAAGTGGGAACCCTCGAGGGGAAGAAAACCCACTGAAAAAAAACTTTATTATAGCCATGTTTCAAATTTAGTTAAGTACCAACCCAATAAGGAGAACCAACCCCTAGGTTTAGTGAGGCTCTAACCCCACAATGAACACCAACCCCTGATTTTAGTAGAGAACCAACCCTAGAAAGAGGAACCAACCCACTAAATGACTCAGAACCAACCAAAGGCACATGAGTTTTTTTTCATCCCTGAAATTTTGTACCAATAACTGATGATGACACCAATTTAGCTCACCTTCTCTCGATCTTCCTCAAAACTACCTTCTAGCCTTCCTTGTTCAAGATCTTCTTGCTTCAAGATGATTAGGTCATCTAACCTATCTCACCCATATTTGATCACACTCTATAACATCAACAAATATTATTTGTACTCTCTTCATGGTCATAAATACATCTTACACCTCTATAGATACCCTCTCTAGTTCACACTTTTCTATACTCACACTCTAACATAAAATAATCCTTCTTAACTTGCCTATATACCTGACTTAGGATCATAATACACCTAGGTAGGCCTTAATAGGAAAAATAAAATCATATTAACATGAAATAATAATAATAACCCCATACATAAGACCATATATATTGACAACATCATCTATAACCATCTAATCCTCCATTAGGACTCAAGACGCTTAATTACACACAAAACACCTTCTCACCAAAATAGAATGTTCTAGAGAAAAACCACATTTACCAAACAACAATTACCAGTTATATGTGTTTTATAAGACCACTAAAAACCTTCAGTAAGCCCCTACACCTCTGCACCATCATCTCACCTCATGAAGCCACTCGAGAACAAGGAAAACCAACATGCCTCAAAACTAGTCTTCAAAAATGAAGCTCAAACCAACATCAAATGACCTCATACATGCAAGTGTATTATATTAATGGAAATATTATGACCTTAGGGTCATCAATTTTTTTTTAGGATACCAAAAATCATACTGAAACACCTCCAAAATGCCTTTGCAATAAGATCACCTGAAACTGCCCAAAACTGCCCCAAAACTAGTCTTACAAAATGGACCAAAACAAACATCCTAAGGGCTAAACCATGATATAAAACCACTTTTTACATGTATAATATATTCCATACTTCCTTAAACACTAATTTAGTCACCTGGTCTAATGTGCAACTTGGTAGAAAACATAACTTCTTCATAAACTTACCTTTTTGAGTGGGGTCCACACACAACTATGACACCTAAATTATAAGTGGAGAAATATTTAAGAGTCCTATACAACCTGAAATCATAAAAATTCATAAAACAATAAATTATGGGTTACTTTTATCAAGATCTCACCCATCGCTACACAATTAGGGTTTTAAAAGGGTTTATAACCAGTTTAGCTTCTCAACGATTCTTCATAAAATTCTGGGCTTGAATGTCTGAACTAATGCCACAAAACTCAAGGTAGAAAAATTCCTCACATTTATTGAAGAGTTCAGACTCCCATCCAATGGTTTCACATGCCAATGAGCATCAAAAAGTCAAATTCGAGCTGGGATTCTCACTTACAAAAACTTGGTAGGATTAAAAATCACATATCTTGCAAAATCTTCATCATTAAGAACTAAAATTTGGACCACACCTCTGAATCAACATGTCAACACATCTATAATAATCACCTTTTCTCAAATACACTCATAAATGATTACTCCACTTCATTAGGCTATGCTTTCTCAAGGACTAGGTTGGAATAGACCTAAAAACCATGTCCAACACTTGAACCAACACTATAAGACACTTATGAGTGTCTCTACAATGTATAATAATTCTCGTTATGCTCTCACCATGCATATCCAACTGATACACATCATAAACCATCATGTCATAACTCATTCTGCTGACTAGACCTCACAATCAAGCATCTTGAACATACTTTCTTCACCAAAAATAACCTCGTCACTTTGACACACTTTCACACCTGTAAGGACCTTTAACACATTGTATGAAATTTCAACAAAATTACCAATACCTATGAAATTCATCACATCACTCCTATAAGCCATTGCACTGCCCAAGACATCATGAACCACCACCAGGACCAAACAACTAAAATAACACTACCAATCAACTGTCATGTTTCTTACCTCTTTTAACATCAATAACACCTAAAACAACACTGAAAACATCATGTTTTTAAATCAATAACAAAATATTGTTAACAATATACCCCTTTTTCATTGATGGAAAACTCATTGATAACAAAACACAAAAAACTCAAATTGCCCCTAAGTTAGACACATGTCATCAACTCATTCTCCCCTTAAGAGACTCACATGTGCCATCCGCTAACTCTCCCCCTTTTGAAATTAATGACAAATAAGCATACATGTAACACCTCATTCCATGTCTTGTCACTTACATTAGGCTCACCTTTCGGTTGGAAACATCAACCAAAATAATAAAGGTCTATTTTACCTTCTTCTTTTCTAATTTTACTCATAAGAACAACACAACTCCCCCTTAGAAAATGCATGACTTCTAAAAACTAACTCAAACCTTGACTGTGCTCTTCAACACACAATTGATTCCAAACTTCTTTAAAAACAATGCTCAAATGTTACCAATCAAGAAACTATCATGTTTTCCTTATATATATCACATCTCAACTATGTCAGCAACCTCAACGTGTCTTGACACCTTACATACCTTCTTGGCACAAATAAACCTACTTAAACATCTGTATAGCTCCCCCTTACTTCTTATATTTCTCAAGACAAAATAAGCTTATACCAAACTCCTTCATAATAATCTAAGATAATATTTCCTGCCTTAAATGTCTAAACTGATGACACAACTTGTTGGATACCAATGACCAACCTTACCTTACCTGATTTCACCATATTATTGATGCTTCAACCCTGTTGGGATCAACACACGTGCTCATGGAGCTAATATACCAACTACTTCACATCTCCCCCTAACTTATGCATATCTTCTCAGTTGATAACATACCTTAATGACTCCCCCTGAGTCCTTGACACCTTCAAGACTGCATAGAATGAATGAACATCTAAATAATTTCTTACTTACTAATATCCTTACTTGTTCATTAAACTAGAATACCAACTACACATCTAACCCCTTGCTTATAGACACATGAAAACCTTCTTATGCACCTAAGAAAATTTCTTAGTGATACAAGAGATACAAACCTTCTTTAGGCTTTCTCATACCTTCTTGACTACACACTTAGCTTTATGAAAGACCCCAAACCTTTTGATGCTTATGACTTTGTGAATCAAATTAGGACAACAAACACTTACCTCAAATAATGTAGATCTGACAGCTACTTGCAAACTCAAAGAAGACTTTCCAAACCAAAACTTGGAACATGTGCTCATCAATTGTATCTCATACTTATATATGAAGGACTAAACCAAGAAAACTTAGCATACCTTATTTCTTCAAAAATTAGAGTCACCACACTCCCCCTGAGACCAAGAACACTTCCTTAAGCCATACAATGAAAAAAAACACCTCAAAACAACTGGAATTATCATCAAACCAAGATATTGCTCTAAATAACCAACCTAGTCTACCATAGAAGTATTCATACACATGTTCTTCATGATAGTCCGTTAAAAGCCATCAAAACTAATATTTTTCTATGTAATACATTGTCAACTAAGTATTCTCATGAAGCATTATTATGACATACCTTGTCACCCTACCTTCTAGGTCTTTCAATATACCTTCTTGAAGTAACACAACTTCATGACAATAGTTGAAATAAAAGACAACACAAGAATGTCATAAAAGAAAATATTTTTACCTTTTCATAGTTGTACCAAACCATGACTCAATCACCTTTCAACATGGATTCAAACTTAGAGCACTAGTGTAACTCATCTTCATTATATCCACTCAAGATGTCAACCTTAAAATACAGACGTTGTTGATCAGATAACACTTGACAAAAAGCACACAACGAGTCCATGCGGAAAAGTAGATTATATTTAAAGGTACGAATGGATAGGGAGAACACGTGCGCAGAGCAGAAGTTTAGCTTTTGGGACTTAGCCATTTTCACGATAAGGATCTATTTTTAGAGGTAGCGTGTGAAGCACTCAAACCGATTGAAGACTTGCACGTCACACATTGGCTATTTTTAGAGGATCAACTACAAAGCAGTTTGCATGGACGCATGCCGGAAATAGATCTATTACTGTCAGTTAACTACTAGTAGTCTATTGTTAGCGCACTTGCATGTGTGGGTAGTTTTGTAAAGGTGCGTGGCTAATAATAGCATGCGACCTATTTTGGGAATATATAAGCGGTGAAGGGCAAGTCCCCACCCTTATAAGTATGTAGAAAATTGTGCAGTAAAAAAAGTGTGTGTGTGTATGGAGAGAGGAGATATATACAAATATTATGTTGCACACATACTATTGTTATTATAATGAAGATTTTGTATACTTATTGTGTTTAATACAATGGAGGATATTGGCTAGATCTAAGTGTTAGTTTTGCATGTATTTGAATCTAGTATGTTCTTGATCTCATCATGGTTAATACTTAATTATGTTCTTCCCTAAGTATAGATCTGGTATGCTCTGTAGGATGATGTGTTAGTAATGAAATTACATGCATTAAGTCTTCATCATGCTAACTTCCTGCAAAAACAACCCTAAAGAGGGACTTGGTACCTTTGCGCACTTTGGGTGAGCGCTTAGTTTAGGATGAGTGATGTGTCAGCATGTGTAGGGTCTTATTGGATTTATGTCACTGAATTCTAGGCTGCATCATTGGTTTCGCTGCCTAGACCTCTTTTTCAATTTTTTTCAAGATGGTTCACAATGAAGACATACCGGTTGACCTTAGCAAGTATTGAATAGTGGATACGTGATCTGGAGGAAGAATACGTACATCGATTCAACACTGGATTTGAGTTTAACACACACGCATGAGTGGAACATAACCTGTATGATAGTTTACATGAGAGCTTTTTTGCTATCTTCCCAGTCGAATTATACAAGTGACTGATTGCTTATGCATCTAAGCGGAATTAGAGGTATCGTGCACTTGTCTGGACGCAGGAGGAATTTCAGACCCTTTATGATTTTGATCTGATTTGGACTCAAGCTGTGGATACGTGGTTATGTGGTGTCTTGAACAATTATATTTTGGAATACTCAATTTCCATGTATTTGTGTCCAGAGGTAGCTGAATTCCAGTTCTTACAATATCTAAGAGGATCTTACCTACAAGGTATTCCTTTGGCGATCAAGATCTAATGGTAACTTTGAATCTGAAGAGTAAACCGATAGCTAACTAAACCTCACAATGCGTGGGGGTAGGAACAGGTTTGGTGAAAGATAACAGACCTAGTGGCAGAAAGGCAGAGAGAGGAAAGGCGGCTTAAGTATAATGAGGCGCGCGAGAGGGAGATAGAGAAGCAGGGTACCATTGCAAAAAGTATGGCGTTGAGGAAAGAGATGGCTTATGAAGGATTTGAAGCTCACATAGAAGACATGGAGCTAGAGGCATCGGGAAAATCCCCTATCTTGGAAAGCATGACAAGGATCCCCCCTCGACCTCATGTAGGAGCAACCTAGCAAAGAATACCTAGGCCGCAGGGGCGCATTTGAATCCACCTGGTAACCTAGCCCTTGCACTTGGTTTTCTAGTATCTAGTACAACAAGTAAGTTTGGGAAGTAAGAGATCAAGCATATCAATGGCAGGGTAGATGACTTCATTATTATTTGGGGGTGTGTTTTCAAGCGCGTCATCTACACAAAACATAAGCACGCAAAATATTGGATTGACCTCTGGAAGTTGAACTACTTCACAGGCCGCAGGGGTTTAATATAGTACTACTATTGGAGCATAGGGGAGTACATCTACATGACCTAATCCAGCTACGTGTTTGGGATCAAGAGGCATAGGTAGCTCTGGTTCAGGTGGATCTGGTGGTTCTGGAGGTAGGGAAGACACAAGAGGTTTTGGATTTGGTGGGCATAGTCCGCACCAACCCCAGAACATTTACATGGAAATGCTTCTTCGACTTCCAGAGTATAGGGGCATAGAAGATGCTGCTGAACATGTGCACATGTGTGAAATATTGTGGCACGTAAAAGGAATCATATCTTTTGAACGTAGGGCAAGCCAGTTTGCTACTACATTACAAAGGTGTGTACACAGTTGGTATAAAATTTTTGACCATGATCAAACTTGCGTAGATTATAAGGCTTTAAAGTATACATTCCTTAAAGAGTTTCCTATCCCTGAGTTTGAGCAGAAGAGTATAAGTGTGCTCAAGGATATTAAGCAAGGCACTACTGAAAGTGTTAAAGATTATGATGCACAGTTTAAAACATTGTTATCAAAGCTTTCTTATGACATGCACGCAAGCCAACATGCACAATGGTTTTGTTGGGGGCTTGATTACACCCTTTAGAAGGGCATTATCACATAATACATACACTGATTTGTGCAAAGCACTTGAAGTATCCTTGCATGCTAAGGTAGTTAGAAGTATAGATACTGGGGTGAGCCCATTTTTAGAAGCACAAATAACAACAATGGTGAAACAGCTGGAGAAACTATTAACAAATTTAGCTCACAAGATGCACATAGGTATTTCGTGCACAAATTGTGAAGTAGAAGGTCATACAAAGGATAGTTTTCCTCGCAGAACAATATGCTCATTGCTAATGGATTGTGAAATATGCCACTTAAACCATGATGCTAACCACGGCCCATTATTACAACGCATGATAAGGAAGAACGTTTCATGGTACTGTAAAATCTGCAGGTCCACGACTCATGACACAAAGGACTACCGGTTGATTGGAAAAATCCATGATGCTATAGATATTGGTTTACGATAGACAGGAGTTTCAGATAACTCTAAGGGAAAGAATGAGCATCAGGACCGGTATCACAATTAGGCACGCTATGATCGAAATGAATGGCATTTTGAAGGTGATCATGGCAGAGGTCAAGGATACCATGGTGGATTCAGAGGATGAGGCCGTGGTGGTAGAAGAAGTGAGTTTCCTCACAAAACATGTTATACATGTGGATCTCCTGACCACTATAGGCATGAGTGTCCTCATAACATTACATGTTCTTTTTGCGGAAAGAACCATAGTTATAAGGAGTGCCCAGACTTATATGAGAATCTGAGTAAGCAACATAGACAAGAAAACAAAGGCGCATGTATAGTTAGGATACAATGTGATGTGGAAAATCAATGGATGCCCAAGTTGATAGCATAGTTCGAAGAGTTACAAGTGAAGATCATGACCTGCGCTGAGGTGGCACGCGCCAAGGACACATTGCAACAGAAACCTACTATCACTAAATAAGAAGTTATTCATGCACGATACCCAGATCCTACCTATCAGAAGGATTTTTATCTGGAAACCATGGGAGTTCTCTGTAATCTTCAGGGTGAGATATAATACTTAAAAGAGCAATCATGGAAAACAAAGCAAAATAAAGTGTCAGAGATAATCCAAACTAATATAGATGACTTAAGGGAATTGTGTAAAATGTTGTGTCAGGAAAATATTATTCCATTACTAAGGGATTGGCTAAAAGGAAACACTCCGCATGCAAGTATTGAGTCTGGACGACATATTATGCATGTGAACCTTCCACCTCATGGCCTCAATTATGATAACGAAATTACATTGAATGTTGTTGTGGATGGGTGGCTATTGAGTAATATACTGATTGATACAGGCACAAAGGTCAATGTTCTTACCTTTGATGCATGGGTACAAATGGGAAGACCCCCATTGTAGCCATCCTTTAATATATTGTTCATGGCTAATCAGACTAAGGCCACTCCCATCGGAGTTTTGAAAGATGCATCCAATACTATATAAGGAACAAAGTTCACTAGAGACTTTGAAGTTTTAACGCTGGCAGAGTCAGATAGTTTCCCAGCTCTATTAGGGCATCCTTGGTGTTATGCAAATAATGTTGATCTTCAGTTCAACAAGGGCTATATCAGTTTTGAAAATAAATAGGAGAGATTTATTATCCCTTTAACAGATGGAAAATCTGTGCCCTATGTTGAGCCCTTAAGTGAAGAAGTTTTGAATAGGATTTATGTACGCACCATCCGAGATCCAGAGATAAATGAACCAACCAAACTACTAATTCAGTAGGAGGATGCACTGTCTATTAGCGATACTACAAGTGTTGCTTGTGATAATTGGGCTCACAACACTTATGAGTTGGTAGGGCATGAAGTAAAGAGAATATTCCCTCGAGGCATAAAACCACGTTGTGTCATGAGGATAAGCAACAACTTGGTACCTAGTTACACAGGAGAAGGGGATCCCAAGGTATTCTTATGCGCCATGGAAGAAAAATGGATAGACCCACTGGAACAAAGAAATATGCTCACATATACACTATGTGGTACAATAACACGCTGGTGGGTGGTCCACAGGGATACTCTTGTCGGATGGGATGAAATTAGGATTGCTCTTACTATTAGGTTCTTTAGGAGCAATGAACCTACACAAATCAATAATTATCATGGCAATTAACCTGTTCAGCACCACGTTCAGAAGTGTGAGAGACTCTGGACAGAAGGGTAGGAAGCTTTACCACCTTCGCTATGGGTGCCCTAGTTTTATTCCACTTTATAAGGCTGCGCATGTGCCTGGTATGTATATGTAGAACTCCATAGAGAAACTAGAAATTGGTAGAATTTAACTACAGGAATGGTCCAGATGTTTGACGTATTCTCTACAAAGCATCTAGTGGAAGAAGCATTAAAAATTATCAAGCGCTTAAATATGGGGGATAGTGCCAAGGTGAAGAACTCCTTCAGGAACTATTAGATGAGGAAGACTCAGGAGCGCGTTTTAATGAAGAACCAGAGGCTGATGCAACATTACTTCAACGTGCTTGCCTTGAGAAAGATAAAGGAAAAATGGTCTATATAGTAGATGACGAAGAAGTAGATAATCTGGATATAAACCATTCAACAGGGGAACGTGAGGTACTGGACAACTCAGATAGGACCACATGCACCTATCATGAACCTGTGAAGATAAAGCGGGTGAATATTGGAACGGATACTGAGCCTAAGGAAGCCATAATTGGAGATTATTGGTCAGACTCTGAAGTGGCAAAAATCATAGAGTTACTAAGGGATTACCAGGACTTATTTCCTAGGGGGTACCATGAATTTAAAGGCGTGCATGAATCTTTAGGGGAGATGAAGATAAAACTTAAAGAGGGTGCACACCCAGTTAGAAAGAGACCTTACAGAATGAACCCCAATTTGTGCGAAAAGGTCAAAGAAGAGATTGATAACATGTTGAAGTCTAGAATTATCAAGCCCCTTGATGAGTCAGAATGGGTTAGTCCAATGGTGATCAGTATCAAGAAGGATGGGTGGATTAGAATATGCATGGACTATAGGGAGTTAAATGTTGCATGTGTAATAGATCCATTCCCTACGCCATTCATTGAAGAAATACTAGAAGGAGTTACAAGGCGCAAAATCTATTCATTTACAGATGGGTTCTTTGGGTACCATCAGGTTCAGATTGCTCAGGAGGATCAGGATAAGACTACGTTTACTATTGAATGGGGTTGCTTCGCCTATACTGTAATGCCTTTTGGTCTGAAAAGTGCGCCTGCTATCTTTTTGTGCATAGTTGTCCAAACATTCAAGGAATTTATTCACAACTTCTTACAGGTATATTTAGACGATTAGACGGTGTATGGATTAGTTAAGGATCACTCTGACAATCTGCGCTTGATGTTTGAATGGTGTCAACAGCTGAATATCTCTTTGAATATCAAGAAGTGCATATTTGCTACGCCGTTTGAGATACTTTTGAGACACATAATCTATAAGGAAGGTTTGTTGGTTGATCCAACAAAGGTCACAGTCATTATAGGTCTAAGGGAGCCTACTAGTCAAAGTGAGGTGCACGGATTTTTGGGTCATACAGGGTATTACTAAAAGTTGATCAAAGGCTATCTCAAAGTTGCCACACCATTAGAAGAGTTACTGAAAGGGAATGGTATGTTCTACTAGGGAAAATAGCAGCAGCACACATTCGAGACATTGAAGGAGAAACTTACTACCGTGTCTATTATGCATTTTCCTTCGTGGGACAAACCATTTCATGTACATGATGCCTCTGGAATGGCCATTGGCGCGGTGTTGGCTCAACCTGGAGAATGTATTGTAGATCATCCTATCTATTTTTCTAGTAGAAAGTTGACTCCTGCAGGACAATTACACAACTACAGAGTGTGAAGCTTTGTCAATGATCTATACGCTACATAAATTCCACTAGTACTTACTAGCTACACCATTCATCTTTTATACAGATCATATGGTATTGAAGTATTTGGTAAATAAACATGTTTTATAAGGGCAAATATGTCGATGGATGCTCTTATTTCAGGAATTTGAATTCACAGCTGTGGTCAAACCATAGAAAATTAATTCTAGACCAGACCATCTATCAAGAATACAGTCAAGAGAAGAAGCACATGCAATTGAGGATACCATGCTAGATGCACAATTATACAGATTACAATGGGTGCCATCAGAAATAGAGGACATTGTTGTCTTTCTATGTACAAGGATGGAACCAGAAGGAATGAAATCCTTGGAGAAGAAACAACTTGCTATACACACCACACCTTATATGTTAATCAGTGGTGACTTGTACAAATTGGGTCGCAATGAGGTATTACATCGTTGTGTATTGGAACATGAGCACACATACATTATGGAAGAAGCTCATGGTGGAATTGCAAGTGGCCACTTTGTAGGTGATGCCATAATGCGTAAGATTCTACTCATTAGATTATGGAGGGAGACCCTCCATAAAGATTGTAAGGAATTTTGTAAAGCATATGACCATTTTCAATGTATTGGAAGACCAGGTCAGTGAGATGAAATGTCCTTTGAGACCTATTAATAATGTAGAATGGTTTGAGAAATGGGTTATAGATTTTGTAGGTCCTATTTCACCAGCTACACGTAAAACTGGATCGTGCTACATCATAACATGCATAGATTATCTGACAAGGTGGGTAGAAGCAGCACCTATAAAGGATTGTACATTGGATACAACAACTAGGTTTTTATGGGATAATGTTATTGCAAGATATGTATGTCCTTTAAGTTTGACCAGTGATAGGGGCACACATTTTCTTAAAGAGACAATCAGAATTTTATTAGATGAGTTCATGATTACAGACCATAAGACTACACCCTATCATCCTCAGGAAAATGGAACTGCTGAAGCTTTCAACAAAATTTTGGGCCAGAAATTGATAAAAATATGTGATGTTGGAAGAAAGGATTGGGATGATAAAGCATCTGGATTACTTTGGGCATATCAAACAACATATAAAAGGTTGAACAAAACAACACCATTTCAGTTAGTGTTTGGTGCAAAAGTCGTTCTTCCTATGGAATTTATGTTACCTTCTTTGGGTATTGCACGTGCTGGAGGTCTTACTGAAAGCAAACATTAGAAGAGAGGATTGAAAAGTTAATCAAGTTGGATGAGAGATGAGCCATAACACGTTGGAGTCAGAAGTAAGAAAAGGCCAGGAAGAAGGCATGACATGACAAAAACATAAGGGACAAGAAGTTTGAGATTGGAAAAATGGTACTTCTCTATGACTTTAAGTTTTTTCGCCATCCAGGAAAACTTAAGGTAGATTGGTTGGGGCCGTATGTTATCACTTAGATTCTTGAAATAGGCACATGCTAGTTAGAAGCCCTTGATGGAACACAACTACCTGGTTACTTCAATGGGAGCAGGTTGAAGCCCTACTATAAATAAGTCTTCTTGGTGTTTGTAATAAGGTAATGTTTCCATTTAGATTAGATTTTCAATTTTGTATTTCCTTAATGTGTTTCCTTCTTTGTTGCTATGCTTTGTCAATTTAGTTGGTGTGTTGTGTAATAAGTGCACTTGCACGCATGGAGCTAATTACTATATGAAGTATGTTTATGTGTAGAGGACTGCACATACTTTTAGTGTGGAGTGGATTGTCGATATTCAGGTACAAAATCATGGGAATTGAAAGGTGAAAGGAATAAGATGCTACAGGTGCTCTGCAAGTCAAAGGATTGCTTCTAAAAAGTGACCAAAGATGGAGATGGATGAAGGGACAGTATAACACGAGGTAAGTGGAGGCTAGAATAACTACCAGTGGAAGGTGCAATGACAAGGTACTCGAGCGCAAGGAAGCGCGCTGAAGAGAAGTCTGTGACCGAAGGGTAGGAAGGCGCACTAGAAGGTTAAAGCTAGGGCGTAAAGATGTAACGTGCGGAAAGGATGGAATTGATCAATTAATGACATGATATTTGGTAGGTCAAGAAGTAATGAATGCATCAAAAATTTGAAAATCTATATAAGGATGGAATGAGAATTCATTTTTACCGTTGTGATTAAGAGTATTTGAAAAAGAGCTAAGTGTGAAGAGCTGAGTGATCAAATTGAGGTGCGAGAGGTGTGTAACTAGTTGTGATAAAGAGATGTGTGCATAGAAAGAGCTTGTATCCCTGGTGGTGAAGGGTTTGAGTGAAGCAAGGTGACAAAGAGGAATGAGGGCACGATATTTCACCTAGGTCACACTGAATCGAGCTAGGGTTTGATTCACACATTGTAAAATTTAAAAAGCAAGTATCTACAAAGGATCGTAAGGTAGAAATGACACCCAAGAAAGTAGTTGCATCAGGAGCGAAGGGAAAGAAGAAGGTGGTCGAAGAAGAAGAGGAGATGGCTCCCAAAAGTAATTTTTCTAAAATGTAATATCCAGAGGGGGTTATCGTAGGCCAGGAGTAGGGTTCTCACATAAGAAAAAGAAAGGTGAGTGAGTACAACCACCGTATCATAGAGAATAAAAAGAAACTTGATGCCTTGCTGAACACAAAGACAAATAAACACATGGCGGAAGACATGCCCGTGTATGACGATGCTAGCGAGAAGCTCTTAAAGAAGATTGGAGTCTACTAGCTATACGAACTCCCTTACTTTGGGAAATATGAGCCCTTGTACCAGTGGCTCATGAGCAAAGTGCACGAAGATTTTTTCTACTTTGCAGGAAACAAAGTCAGAGTTTCAGCCACGCTAATCTCTACGGTAATTGGATTGAAGGGCACAAGAGAAGATTTACGAGATGATTTAATGGACAAGGCCGCAATATTGGAGACTAGAAAGGAGTTGGGGTATATAAAGGGTCTGTGCGACATGGACATCGATAAACTGAAGAAATATCTAGTTGTGCAAGTAGCCGCACACCTCGTGAGTATCTACAAAGGATCGTATGGTAGAAATGACACCCAAGAAAGCAGTTGCATCAGGAGTTAAGGGAAAGAAGAAGGTGGTCGAAGAAGAAGAGGAGATGGCTCCTGAAAGTATTTTTCTGAAATGCAATATTCAGAGGGGGTTATCGTAGGCCAGGAGTATGGTTCTCACATAAGAAAAAGAAATGTGAGTGAGTACAACCACAATACCACAGAGAATAAAAAGAAACTTGATGCTTTGCTGAACACAAAGACAAATAAACACACGGCGGAAGACATGCCCATGTATGATGATGCTGGCGAGAAGCTCTTGAAGAAGATTGGAGTCTACCAGCTATACAAACTCCCTTACTTTGGGAAATATGAGCCCTTGTACCAGTGGCTCATGAGCAGAGTGCATAAAGATTTTTTCTACTTTGCAGGATGTAGAGTCAAAGTTTCAGCCACGCTAATCTCCACGGTAACCGAATTGAAGGGCACATGAGAAGATTTACGGGATGATTTAACAGACAAGGCCACAATATTGGAGACTAGAAAGGAGTTGGGGTATATAAAGGGTCTGTGCGACATGGACATCGATAAACTGAAGAAATATCTAGTTGTGCAAGTAGCCGCACACCTCGTTACAAAGCTAAATGACCAGGAAAGGTGGTTACAAGTGAATACCATGTGGTTGCACATTGCTAAAAAGATGTTTGAAGGGGTAGTTTATAACATTTTGCATTACATTACAAAAATAATCATTGAGGAAGTATCACATAGGAGGAAAGATCAACTTTGGAGCTGTTTTGTCGTCACTGGTGTTCATGGAGATTAGATTACCTGATGGACCAAAAGAGAAGATATGGGAGTATCCCATAGAGCACAAGTCACCTGCAAAATTCTTCAAAAAGTACTTATGTGAAGGATGCATGACAGAATAGGTCAAGAAAAGGGCTGAGAAGTGGTACGATAGGCTCCCTACAGCCTTTGAAGAAGAATGGTGCATCCCCAAAGACTTGCCTTTGGTGGTTGGAAAGACACTTTAGTTCACTGTATATCAACATTTTTACATAGCACGGTTTGCCATGAAGGATGGAGCATGGAGCCCTTGGTGTAAGTTATCATATGCCTTTATAGCAAGGTACTTTTAGGAGTCTGTACATAGGTTCACAGACGTGCAAGGCCTAACTGTCAATGCAGACAAGGTAGATTGTGACTTCCACATGCTAAGGAAGAAATATGTGTATCTAGGATGGGGTGCATATATTGAAAGTATCATTTTAGATGTATTGAACATTAAACCAGTAAGTTTGGTTGTGGGAGATGTTGGAGCAAAATTGGTGTACCTCTAATTAAAGCCCAAGTTAGAGAATAACAAGTATGTGGAAGATGATTTCACACTTCCATTACCACCAAAGGGTAAGCACACGATGGAGAACATCCCAGTTCCTAAGCCCACAGAGCCAATTAAAGTGGAGGATGAGGAGGATGAGTGTGAGGATAATGGTGGTTTAGAGCATAGAGGTAGAAGACATCCTACGAACAAGGATGAAGTTGAGCGCGCCACTGCACCACCTCAACCACAAGAGGGGGATGAGGAGGACTTGGATGCAGTCCAAGGAGAGCATATATTCAAGAGAGTATTTAAGAGGACAAGGACTTAAGGTGTTACTCTGCAAACGGTGCACAGATCACCCAAACTCTCTCCACAAAAGGAGACAACCGCGAAAAGAAGAAGGAAGCTGAAGTTGAATGAGGAGGCAGAAGATTCAGAAGAAAGTGCACCTAATTCTCCTACACCTCCAAAGAATGTGGAAGGACAGAAAGATGAAGAAATGAAGCAAAGAGAAGAGGAGGAAAAGGGAACGTATGAGACAGTTGTAGAGACTACTCAAGACATGGAGGCACAAGTCCAAAATCTGGAGGCTCAAGTTCCTAAGCAGCCAAGGTCTAGAAGAACAAGTAGAGAAAACATTCCACCAGTCATGGGTTATGTAGAGGACGCAGGTAAAATTGTCCATGCCTATTTCCAGAGCACACTGTCATAGAATGACTTATATGGCTGAGAATTAATGGATGAAGATATGGATATGATGTGCACAAGGAAGCAATTATCATGGTTGATGCACACACACATGGATGAGCCAAATTTTGATGTGTGTGAGGAGTCATGCATATCAAGGAGGTTGAACAAAAAAACATTAGGCTAGACACATGATAGTAAAGCCTACTTTCATGTCAGATGAACAGGTAAGCAATGCATTAGTGAAAGTCTCAACAGAGGTGGCGAGGTAGAATATGGACAAGGCTACCACAATTAGGGCACTCAGGGAAGAGATTAAAACTAAGGATGGAGAAATAACGCACCTAATGCAGGAAAGAGACTTAGCGTAGAAAAAGAACATTGTATTTATCAGCATCATAGAGCAAATTGGTGATAATTTTATAAAGGCTAGCTCACACCTAGAGCCAAAGGTACCAAAGACATTTCCTTCAGCAATACACTATATAGGTACATTGGTGGAACTAGTGCTTGGAGATTAACCTCTGCACATGCCAACGCCAAAGGATCCAACACAAGAGGCAGAGCGAGAAAAGGCTTCAGTGATGCGGAAGATTGCATCATATGAAGGACTGCTGCAAGTACTGCAAGAAGAACTGAAGAAAGCAGACCAAGCCTTGAACATCTACACAGCTCCAGAGGTGCTCATTAATGTAAAAACCAGGAGGAGAACAATGAGGTCTAAAAAGTGATGAAGGATGAAACATTGGGCTACGTAGAAAGATTATCAATGGTTAAACAAAAGTGTGAGGTATTGACAGCAGCACAAGAACCACACAAGAATCGGCTGGAAGAGTTTGGGAAGCTCATTGAGCAAAAGATGGATTTACTAGAGGGAAGGATGACTGCAATGTCTAGTATTGTGTTGGTCTTGCAAAATTAAGAAGGGGAGATTATGAAAGATGAACTGGAGTCTATAATTATGGACATTCCAGAAAGAGTAGAGGAAGCACTCGCTGAGTGACAGACCTAGGAGGCCGAAATAAAACAGGAATATCCTGAATTAGTTGTTCAGGTTGCAGAACAAGAGACTGCACAATATTTTTTTTTTCATTCCTTTCATTCTTCTATTCTTTACTTCTTTCCATTCTTCAATTCTATACTTCAGTTTTGGAGATGACCATAATCGGGGTGACAATGAAATTAGTTTGGGTAATGTTGATCAAAGAACACTTGACAAAAAGCACACAACAAGTCTGCGTGGGATAGTAGGTTATATTTAAAGGCACGAACGGATAGGGAGAACACGTGCGTGGAGCAGAAGTTCAACTTTTGGGACTTGGCGGTTTTCATGATAAGGATCTATTTTTGGAGATAACATGCGAAGCACTCAAACCAATTGAAGACTTGTGCATCACACATTGGCTATTTTTGGAGGATCAACTATGAATCACTTTGCATGGACGCAGGCCGGAAATAGATATATTACTATCAGTTAACTACCAATAGTCTATTGTTAGAGCACTTGCATGTGTGGGTAGTTTTGTAAAGGTGCGTGGCTAATAATAGTATGCAACCTATTTTGGGAATATATAAGTGGTGAAGGGCAAGTCCCCACCATTACAAGTATGTAGAAAAATGTGTAGTAAAAAAAGTGTGTGTGTGTATGGAGAGAGGAGATATATACAGAGATTATGTTGCGCACATAATATTGTTATTGTAGTGAAGCTTATGTATATTTATTGTGTTTAATACAATGGAGGATATTGGCTAGATCTAAGTTGTAGTTCCGCATGTTTCTGAATTTAGTATGTTCTTGATCTCATCATGGTTAATGCTTAATTTTGTTCTTCCCTAAGTATAGATCTGGTATGCTCTGTAGGATGACATGTTAGTAATGAAATTACATGCATTAAGTCTTCATCATGCTAACTTCTTCCAACAACAACCCTAAAGAGGGACATGGTACCTTCGCATGCTTCGAGTGAGCACTCAATTTAGGCTGAGTGATGTGCCAGCGCATCTAAGATCTTATTGGATTTATATCACTGAATTCTAGGCTGCATCAGAACTCTACCTTGATCATGACTTCAAGATCACACACAGATAGATCCATCTAGGTATTCATAATGACAAGAACTTATTGGTCTTATCAGACCAATCTTCTAATACCATAGCTTAAGACATAAACCCTAGGCTCATACATGCACACTTATGCTCACCACACTTCTTCTTGAGGGACAATTTTTCTTGTAACAAGACTAAACAGATTTAAGGCATCAAAACACTTACATTTGTAAGAATCCATCATGAGCTCATCAACATATCTTTTGGTTAGGAAACCATCATCTCATACCAATCTTAGACCTCCATAGTCATCACAAACCTAAATCAAGTATTAAGAAACTTGTAGTCATCTTCAAATCTCCTTAGCAACTATCTTGAGTTACCAACACGACTCCAACTTAACAACAAATTGGTCTTGCATACTTCTTAACTCTTTCTTGATGCCTAAAAACCAAAACTCGTAAATTGACTCTCTTAAGATTTAATTCACCTTCAATGTTGACTTCTAGAGGTATTTGTACCTCAACATAGTCTAACTATATTGCAAGTCTTCACACTTTTCATAATTGTATCAATCCACAACATTATAGGATATGTATAGCTTAAAGTCATATTAGTCTTAACAAACCAATCCATTAAAAAACACATAACAGTACATAGTCAAACATATATCCAAATTTCAAGCTGTCAAACAACCTTTTGAACTTTCTTAGACCAATTTGGAGTCTATCGCTTAGCATCATAATCCCATGACTATTACTGGTATAATAAGACACAAACCCATATTTTCAATAACCTTAGACCTATATTAGGCCTTAAAACACAATGTAGGCTTCAAATATGCATACCTCACATTTTCTGACTATCTCCTTCTAGGGCATAACTTTTCATTGCAACATAACTTCATGCATGGTAAGAAAAATAAAATTATCAGCTAAGTCTTCTTACACTCTTCAAGGGTCTTATCACAACATTCACCATTATCATAACTAATAAAAATATATAACTTCAAATGGAACTCTGTGACTGTACCTTCATGACCAAGAAGAACATTCACTTTTTCTTGCTGAGAACTCAATACAAACTAATCATAGTGCATGTACCTAGAATTTTGTCTTTCAAACTTAGACTTGACTGGCATGGAATTACCTCCTAATACTTTCACTTCTCTTGATCATTTCTTCAAGAACACACATGTAGGTTGATCTTCACTATGTATCCTTTATAATCCACATACACCTTGATTGCACAAACATTTGTCAAGCTCCCCAAGCACCTATCATAATGGCCTTATAATCTTTGAAGCTTTTACTTTTCTTACAACATTACTTGAAGAACCAAATAAGGCATTAAAAACCTTTCCAACCTACTTAAGACTTATCATACACTTTAAACCTTTCTAACTACCCTCAAGCCACCATATCACTTTTGATGCATTACAATTCATAAAAATTACTTGTAGCCCTGTCAGGCCTCAAGAAAACATTCTTTTGTCCATACAAGCATAAAACAACATCAAGCTAACCCACATCAGTACAACAGACCTTGTAACTTCTCTCACAACTATATTGTCATGACAAAAATTGACCTTATAACCCCATGATGCTTCAACAGACCTAGAGAATGCCTTTATTAATCATAGAAGAGACACTACACTTCTCATAGGATCCTAGAACAACATAAGTCTAGGAGATTTCCAAATCTCCAACTTCTTCTCATCCAACTTGTAGTCAGTATTTAGGATCATTTTTCTCACATTTGGCTTGATGGCCATCTTATCCTTCTCCTCTTCTAATTGTTTAGTTGTCAAACACATATGACCCACTCTAGCTTATTCTCTATTATGGAAAACATACCTTCTTGACTTGAAGAATGATTGGGCATAACAGTCATTTGTTCCTTATCCTTGACTTCTTCCATGATATCTGCATGATCAAGCTCTTTGACAGACTTAGGTTTCCACACCTTGACTTTGGAACCATCAACTTTCTTAACCTTCCTTGACGACTCAAAATGACAAGAACTTGCAATATGACTAGGATTTTGACATTCGTAGCAAACCACATTACTCATTTCTCTTGACTGATATGTATACACACTCTTGAAGAACCTTTTTCCACATTTCCTTACTCTATGACCAAATTCATTACAAACATAACAACCATGAAAGGGATTCACATACCTTATAGATTTTGGTCATTTGTTGTTAGGATTATACCTTACATTGTCCTTGGGATAGACCTTCTTGGGATATACACCTTCATTTTGACCTTGTTTGGAACTAGGGCCTACTTATTGAATTTTTATTTTAATCTTCTTATCATATCCATTGAAACCAAGACTTGATTTGTCACTGGTTGTCTTTTAATTACTCAAAAGATCATTTAGAGGCTCAAAGTTTTTCTCCAACTTCTCATAAATCTTCAACCTTCTAGATACCTACTCTAACTTTTCCTTCAAGGACCTCATCCCAAATTCATACCTGATATAATCTTTTTCTTTGGATTTTAGGGATTCTCTCACTAACTCAACTTGAGTTTCATACTCATCTTTGTTTACCTTGAGACAAGTTGTCAAACCTTTAATCTTAGAATATTTCTCCTTAATGATATGATTGTATACACTATCCATGTTAGTGATTTATTCTTCATGCTTATTGGATTATATGACCATGTCACCTTTTAGGGCAGATACCTCCTCCTCGAAAACTTTGACTATATATGTTAACTCTTGGTTCTCTTTCCTAAACTGCTTAGCCATCTTATGCTTCAAGGATCACCTCAAACTTGTTAAGCTTGTTTCAGAGACCTTGTTATGATGCCAATTTTTGGAAGCAAAATCACTGAGAGGGGGGGGGGGTTGAATAAGTGAACCTTAAAAATTTCATTCACATTTACTTTATCATTCATCAACCATTCCATTTAGTTTAATCATTCAAACCATCTTAACATGAATCATCAAAATATAACAACATCCATGCATGTAAATGAGACATAAGAACATATGATCACAAAATTTAAGTGGGAAACCCTCAAGTGGAATAAAATCCACTAAAAAATTTTATTATATCCATGCTTTAAATTTAGTTGAGAATCAACCCAATAAGGAGCACCAACCCCTAGGTTTAGCGAGGTACTAACCCCACAAAGAGCACCAACCCCTGATTCTAGTAGAGAACCAACCCTACAAGGAGGCACTAACCCCCTAGATGACTCAACACCAACTAAATCCACCTAATTTTTTTTCACCTCTAAAATGTTAACCAACAACTAATGATGACACTAGTGAAGCTCCCTTTCCTTTTATCCTCTCCAAATCTACCTTCTAGCCTTACTTGCTTAAGCACTTCTTCACCAAGCTGATTAGGTCATCTGACCTTGAACACCATAGCTCACCACCTCTTAGCTCTACATACCAACATCTCTGCCTTCTCTTGATGGTCACAAAGAACTTCTACACCTCCACAAATAGCCTTCTTGCTCTCACTTTTCCATCCTTTCTTCACCATAAAATAGATCACTAACACATTCTTAAATACCTGAATTAAGCATCCATATTCATCTTGTTCAACAATAATAGGGAAAATATCATAAAATAAACCTAAAAACATCATGAGGACATCATACAAAATACCACATAAGTCAGAAAGAGCATATAGAAACATCATTTCTCCATTAGGACTCAAGTAGCCCTAATACACTAAATCTACCCTCTCGCCAAAGCCAAGACCACTTGGGCCTAAATGGTCTTCACCATACTTTTGAAAATAACTATACATGTTTTTTAATTCTGCTCCATGCCTTCTACAAGCTTGAATAATCATGCATCATCATCTCATACTATAAATCCAGCATTAGGATCAAATGTTCTCACTAAGTCTGTGACCTACAAAACTAGTCTTCAAACATGAAGTTCAAACACCATAGGTTTATTATAAAATGTCATGACCCAATTATGTCATTTAAATATCCATCTACTTGATTTTTCTATTTCTCTTCTTCTTATCAGTTTGTTCTTTCTTCTTTTCATCTCCATTTTCTCACACAAAGCATCCAAGTCATCCAGAGAACATATGGAATATTTTAGAGCCAAAAACAGAGACTATCGACTATCAATAAGAAAATAACAAATATGATTTCAAATCCTTTAAAGGTCAGTCAAACATGATAAAAAAAATAAACCAAAAAACTCAAAAATGCATTGTAACAGTCGGCCCAAACCGCTAGTCCCAGATAAAAAAAACTACAAACTTCGAAGCATTCAGTTCAGAATCTGAAGCAAATAGATAAAACTTCAGATATAATTCAAGCACTTAGGTTAGACTCTGAAGGATGTATTACATCAGTTGGCCAAAACTACTGGTCCCACACTAAGACAAATCACACAATTTGGACAAACTCTGAAGCATTCTAACAGACTTTAGACAGACTCCGAAGCATTCTGTATGCGATTACAAAGCAAAAAACAACACTCTAGGACACTTATGAGTGTCTCTATACCTCATCCTCATGCTCTCCATGCTTTTACCCTGCTCAACTAAGTACTACAAACCTATAATCCACCATGGCACACCTTCCTACTTCATGAATACTGATTAGGCCTCCTAACTAGGCTTCTTGGATATGATTGCATCACTCATGCTAACCATCTCATGACTTCATCACTCTTACCCATATACAAGAGCATTCAAAATCCATCTACCTCTGCAATCCACTATAATAACTCAAAACACCTCAAGACACAATGAAACCTTACCAAACAACTTATCATGACCAAGTAAATCCACTAGACTTTAACATATGACATAAACACAAAACTGAAGGGCACTACCAATCAACCTTCACATGATATGGCATCAAACACTTTTTGAAATCATCTTGACACTTCAGACAACCATATTTTTCATTAATTACCTATGACATTTGGCCACATCAATGATAACACTTCACCACCACTGACAACAAAACACATTCATCATCACACTTTAACATCAATGACAACACAATGCCAACATGATCATACTTCCGGAGATCTCTTAACATACAAGAAAACTCAAAATATTTAATTATGGTCAAGCACATCCTTAAATTAATGGTATCCCATGATATCTTATATGGATGCGATAAAACGTTGCCAAAATGTCTAAATTACGATACACATGTTGTTATTTCTCATCGTTCAAGTAGATAATCCCATTTTGGAGGATCCCAAGGCGAGAGAGGATCACCACAACATCATTTAATTAAATTTGGCATTTTCTTCCCTTTAACAGTGACGTGAAACAAACTCTAAATTCATAACTATTATTTTTCAAACTACTCCACCATCTTTGCAAACTTTACCTCTTCTAAAAGCCCTCACCAAGATGCTTCCAACAAGACCATTTTTTTTTGAATTTGGAGTTCCACAAATGAAAATATGGCCATTTGAAGTTTTGTAGGTAGAGAGGAATGAATAGTGCTTTTTGTGACACATGACAACTCTTGATTTGCCCTACATGATGACATGCAAAACCTTCTAGTTTGTTGTGGGGTCAGGGTTTGTTTATTTCCTTTTCCTTTTCTGCAATGCGGACCCAAGACTCCCTTTAATTTTATTTATCCCGCGACTTGAGGTCCGCATAATGCATCTACTTGATGGTGTGGCAGAATATCGACACATATCCTTCCTTTGCCATTAGATCTGTGCCATGTGTCCACTGACCTGCCTCGCTGTGCGGACACGAAATTTTATCCGTTTTCATTTATTCCGTGGAATTGGAGTACACGGGACATAATTTCTTGGAATCAAGCCTCGTGTTTCCGTTTTCCCGCTGGTTTTATTAAATGGTTTAGAGACCCTTCTAACTTTGGCGGAGCTCCTAGACTTGGCGGCTCTACTAAATGCAACGTGGTCCTCCAAATGTTTAAGTGGTCTCTCATCCCGCGGGTTTTCAAATGTTTAAAAATTTAAAATTGATGACATTTTCTAAAGCTTGGTGGCCTTTACTCATAGTAAATACCTAGAGGTAGGTGATAGATTAATGTTACAAAAATGACTCAGCCTCTTTCAATATTAGTTTAGTTTCATTAACAAGGAAATCCTTGTATATTTGGAAAGTGTTTCAATTCTATGGTTAGAGGAAGATAGCTTTAATGTTAAATCTACATCTCTTATAATAATGATGTAACTTTGGATGATATCTAGCTAATCTTTGATACTTCACATCAAATGCTTAGTCTTATATTTATATTTATATTTATTTTCAAGACATCAATAATTGTAATGATCACATGTTTTGTAGAAAATAATTTGAAGTATCGGAACTACATGTGTAAATGGGAAACTTGGTTGTAGGTATACTAGATTTGAAATTAAATTTTTTTTTATCCTATTGTAAACTAAACATGAATATTAGTTATACCTACTCATGATTGATTTCATTGTATAAATTTCCTTCTCATGATTGTTTTGGGTTGAATTACTTACTAAAAATTGTCTAACTTACTTATAGTTGAAGTAGTTGCTTGAATTCGGTTTAGAACTATTGATTTTTTTGACTTCTCAAGTTCTATGTTAAATTGGCATTTATTTCATTAGAGTTGGTTAATTGTTAGACATGAAGAATTTAGTTGATTAATATGCAAGTATTAATATTCAAGTTAATTTTAAATCTTAGATGATCTACTAATATGAATTGATTTTTGAACATTTCTCTCTTGAATTTTGAAACTTATAACATATTCTTTGATTTTTATTCATATTGCTATATTTTTTAGAAATTAGGTTCGTTTTAAAATTAATTTTGGATTGATTTCTTTAAAAATATAAATTATGTTTTTGAAATAGGATTTTTACAGCCATACTCCCTTTTTGAAATGAAATTTGATAAAAGCTTTATCCAATATGATACAACAATATGGAATTAGAATCCTTCAATAGGGATTAAAGTAACTTGCTATTGAAATAAACACAAAAAGATACTACTTGAGAGATACAATGGGAGGTTGTACTCTTTTTTCTTATTATAGAGGCTATAAGTTTCATA
Source organism: Taxus chinensis (assembly GCA_019776745.2). Lineage (NCBI taxonomy): Eukaryota > Viridiplantae > Streptophyta > Pinopsida > Cupressales > Taxaceae > Taxus > Taxus chinensis. The sequence goes on along the minus strand of CM034147.1, from coordinate 200,270,832 downwards.
AGAAAAGTGCCTTAGGAATTTCCTCAATCATGAATCAAGATGATGTTTCTTTTAATTGAGGATGGTGTCACATTCTACCCTAGTATTTTATAAAAAAATTGGAGGAAAAAACATTACAAAAAAGAATTTAGAAATAGTCCCCATGTCGTTCAAGCTATGCAATAAAATTTACGTCAAAAATAAGGTCATGTCAAACCTTTCGAAAATTAGCTCTACTAGTGTTCGTATCTGAGTAGTGGATGCCCTCAAATGAAGATGATGTATATATTTGGTTGTGATCAATATGAGATCCTACATTATCAAAAAAGTAGTGAATAAAAAAATATTCACAATAATCTTGTAACTAACCCAATTGAAAAAAATAGTAAATTTATTCAATATATTTATATGGTATATGTAGATTTTGAATATTTTCTATCTAAAGATATAAGGAGAAGGGTATTATACGAAGATCACATTTAATCCTCATTTTGCATATCTACTATTCAAAATACATACTCATGAGTTTAAATACATTTTATTTTAGGATGCAAGTGAAACTTAATGTATCTTAGGTCATAGAATTTTTTTGGAATACATTTGAATTAATTTTAATTTAAAAAATGAGAGAAATTTTTTTAATTACGCCGAAGGCATTACCCTTATGGGAAAATGCTTTGCAGACATTCATGGGACTGTGTTAAATTTGACGCCCTAAATGACGATTTTACTATTTTTAACAATTTTGCTTCATTTACTATTTTTAACAATTTGACGTTTTGACGGCCGTCTGGACGCTTTTGCTTTTTCTACCTATTTTTTAACACTTACTTTTTAATAATTAATAATTTTAGCTTTTCTCTTTTAATAATTATTTTATTGCATGTTTGTTATTTTGTATATTTCTTTTGACTCTATCTCTCTAAACCATAATTTTGTTATTTATTCATTGGTGCAAAGTCTTAGTTTCCTAACACATTTAATTTAAAATTATTTTTTTGAGAGATCGCGCCGACCTCTAAAACTAGAAGTGTATCTTTAAATAACAATGACTGAGCTGCTTATTGATGGAGTCTAAAAATAATTAAATATTAATACTTAGTAAAATCAAGTTTAATAGAAAAAACCAACGACGCAAGTTGGAGTCTTTTACGGTTCTAAATTTAATCAAATTAAAGAATGGCATCAACCATAATTTATATTATAAATCAGTCCAAAATAAATTATTTTCAATATCATAAAACATCGACTGAGAAATCTATACAGTGGATATGGATTTGGTATTTATAAGAAAGATAAGCACAAGCATGTGGCACATCAGAGCAACTGCAGTTGTGAGGATTGTCAGATCCAGTGGCTCCAGGATTCATATCACACTCATAGGGTAATTCTGTGGATCGCGGAATGGGGGACAAATCCTTTGTTTTGACTGCGGATTTTGTAGATAGTGGTGGAGTGGTGATGGCCAAAGTTATCAGGGCCAAGCAGAAAAGGTTTTTCTTCAATCTGGGAAGTAATTCCCAGTGCCAATTCCTTAGAATTTCAGAGGTTTGTGTTATTTTTGTTAGATTTTTCCAATGGCCCATTTCCTAAGCTTCTATTTGCTGAAACATTTATCAACAAGGGTTTTCAGCACCCAATTATGATCAGATACATGAAACATCTCTATTTAATTTTTGAATAAGGAGTGTTAAATCTGTGTAAGTTAGCTTCAGTTTTCAGGCTTTTACATTATCAATTCCAAAGCTTTTCCTTGTTGGTTAATCCACGCAAAATATACAAAGCTTTAACATCCCTATTTCTCCTATCATTGACAGTCATTGAGACTTGTTTTTGACTGGGATGATAGCATTGACAATCACAGTCAGAAACAAGTCTCTTAAGCAGTTGTTATTTGATGTGTTGTGAAGCTATTCATTTAGAATGGGATAAGCATTAGATACATTGCATTACGTTCCATAAACTTTTTTGAAACGCAAATGCGTGTGTGTGGCAATGAGTAATAGAAAATGCCTCCTACAATGAGAAGGCATGGATGGGAGTTGCCTTATCATCCTCTCCATGAAAGACCATTCTATTCTATACTCTCCATTGTTAAACTAAAGAAAAAAATGATTAAATATAACAAGTGCTGACACATATATATATATAGTATATATATGTGTATGTATATATATATATGCTATTGTGCAGGTAGTAGCGATTGCAGTCTATGTGGCTTTGGCATTTGTGTTATAGTGCAAATTTTAAATTCTTTATTGATATATTGTTCCTTCTCCACTGCCAAAAGTGATAGTTTGAATAAAAGTGACATATGCCACGCAAAATATTTACAAAAAAATAGCCGCATGCAGTAATTTCCTCTTAAAGACAATTGAACCCTCTTCAGATACAGATATAGATCGAGATTTAGATTAATTAATTTGTGTACAGTAAAATGAGGAGATATTAGGGGTTACAGATTTATCTCCATTTGCAGGTTTTGATTTAACCCATAATGGTGTTTATTTTAATATGTTTATTAGCAAGAGCTTCGTTTAGCATAATTCTCTATTTATTTTTTTATGTATTTATTGCTGCAACTATCCAATTACTGCTAAATTTACAACATTCACTTGGGTTTCAACGTGGTTGTGGATCTCAAATAAATTGTTATTATTATTATGCTTGGAAAATGGCAGGTATGCAAGACCGTTTAGGATGTGTCGCTCTCTGTGTTCTGCTTTGGGTTTTGAAGAGAGGTTAACCCAGTTGATGGGTTTGTTTGACATCCTGCCCAAAACATTTATACGACATTCACCCATTCCTTATCTGTTTGGAGGACTGTGCACCTTGTTTCTTTTAATTGTAGATGCTCTATTTATTCTGGCCTTTTCCCACTTGAAGAAAGCCACGAGGAATGTTGGCATTGTCAAAAATAGAGGAGAGCACAACAACAAAAATTTGTCATGCTCTTCTTAGAAAATAGAGGAGAGCGTAGTGGTAAATATGACTGGGGTGAGAGGCATCTTTTGTAGCCACTTCAATAATGTTGGGAAATACATCTATTAAAATTCATGGAGATGTAATAGTGATGGCAGTTTGAAGAGATGGTGCATTATAGCCTAATATATATGTCCAAGATTTTTCTAGGAAGGAGATGAGTTAACGTTGAATCTAAGTTGTTTACTGTTGTGGTTTGACATTAAATTTGAGATTGTAGAGTTTTTGTTTTGTTTCAAAGAGGGTGGTGTTATCAAATAAGAGCAGGGTTTAGATTTTGCATCTATGTATTTAGCTTCTATTTTAGAATTTTATTTTAATTTTTGTTTTTTTTGGGTAGTTTGGGAGCTTACATTAAATGACTTTAATCTTTCAGTTTTTTTAACATCTAATCAATTATCAGCACACTTGCAATCAGTAGATTACAAAAAAATTATTAACATGTAATGGTAGCACATTAAAATTTTCTTTTCCTTTTCAACTTTATCCTTGGTGTGTTTGTAAATGTACAAAAGAAAAATATCATGTTTTACCACTTGAAGAAAGTGTCATCTTCTCCATCATAAAAAGGGAATGTTATAGTTCAAGCAACGGTAGGCATTCAATTGTCAAAGGAAATTTAAATGAATTTGATAGTACATTCAAAAATACATTATTGATTCATATGTGACATCATAACATGAAAAAGGCAACAAATGTATTTTTAGATTTTGAGTATAAGTGCATATAATGACATGAGCAATTATTTCAATTTGATCACAATAATTGTTTTTGGATTCTCTCTAAAGATGGTTATATGATGAAGAAAAATAATTTCAATCTATGTTTAATAATTCTCCACCTTTGTATGGAGTTTTATTTAATGCTTGTATGGTGTAGAATATGTGAATGAAATCCTCCAATTTCTCTCTACTCAATCATCTCTTCTAGAAATTTTATTTTGTAATGAGAGAAATTTATTCCAAAAAATGTTAGGAAGGAAGTTAAAATATAGAACAATATAAGATTAATATGAAAAATATTCTTTACAGATGAAGATTGTGATTTAACAACGGATGATTTCTTTTCTATTCAATTTCTTATCTCACCTTTAAGTGTAAATTACACTTGCACGCATAACGTGAACTCAAATACCAATTATTGTTCACACTTCATCTATTTCCTTGCACTTACTTGAGTTTGGTATTACAAAAGGTGGCTATAAATTTCTCCAAGAAACAAGTAGACCGTGGCATGTTTTACGCACTACTGCAGACACATGACATGCTACAGATGTTAGTTTTGACTCTAAGGTCGAATGTAGTATTAACCATTGCATGAATGGAAGGTATTTACACAACTTCTTTTGGGAAACAACATGTGTCTTGAAAGTCTTGAAATGTTGGTGAAATGAGATTTCGACATACACAATAATTGGAACATACTTGACATTCCACCTGATTTGCAGATAACTGGTTCATCATTCATCGAGAGAGAAAAGTCAAACATAATTAACACCAGCATATAGGCCACACCACCATCTTCCACACTACCTTTTTCTTTAGAACAACAACTAGATCTTGATACCATAATACACCATTTAGAAAACAAATCCCTTCTACCTCCACTAAGATTGATAATTCAAGGAACAACTAGCACATGAAAATAATTTCTGATAAATAAAATACAAAATTCATTCACAACAACATCAACCACATCTCCCTCACCTCTCTTTTTGCTCTCCCCTACCAGTGTTTCAGCATTGAACATCTCCACATCCACAATCCAGGCAGGCCTCCGCATTGCAAATTTTTGGGTTGACATAGGCCTCATAAATGGTTTATAGGAAAAATCATCGACAATTTCTATGGCGCATCAATGTCACCACCAACATTACCTTTATTTTTTGTTGTCAAATTTGATTGATACAACGACCCATGTTGGGATCCCTCTAACCTGTTACATAATACCATACCCCCTATTTCGAGAGGGAACTGAAGACAATTTCGGATTAAAATGGCCCAGGGATTAACTATCCACAAGCCCCATGGACTTACTTTGCATAGAGCAATTGTTGACATAGTGGAACCTCTGAAAGGCAAGGTCTGCCAATCACATCTTTCTCCAAAGTTCCGTCACTTGCAAATATGTGCATCTCACCTCTTTTTTCAGTCGAAAGGTACTCAAAAATGGTGCATGTACCAACACTTGGAGCAAGAATAAAGGAGGAGTCAAGACTACTATCCCTCAACCAAAACAACCAGTTGTAAATACTACCCTATACTTTGATAGCACCTCCACTACTACTTTACTCAACACTTCTTGTATCCAAAGTGGCTTTGTCCATTCAAGGCGTATCAAATGTATTAATGTTTATTGCAAATAAAATTGGCCACAAAATGCTATCATTAATGATATAAATTATGCAAATGTACAAAAGTCTTCATGCATACATGTTCTATTTCAGATGTCATGATATAAGATTTGCAACTCTATATGTACGAATTTGTAAAAAAAATAAATGTACACATAGGACATTTCAAAGTAATGTTTCATCTTTATTCCTACACTACCACTATTAATTCCACCCCTTGTCGACATGTTATCGACTGTACAAAAAAAGTTTTTTCAACAAAAAGACCAACCAAACAACCGATGCAACACTAACATATATTTCCTCGAAATAATTGCAAACCACATCAATCAATTGGAACACAGTAAGTTCTGCTATCCAAAACAACACATCAAATGTATTCATGTTTAGTGTGCAGATTTATGGGTTGAAAAGGCAAGCACTCATGATATAATGGTGTAGACATGTACGACAAGTCACCATGTAACATTTTCTAGTAATACATCACATTGACCGCAAAGCGCTACCACTCATGATATGAGATTTGCAAATGTATGTGTACGAATTTGTAACAAGTTTGAAATGTAGAGATGCAACAGCCTTTAATGAAGTAGGATTATCTATAATTCCAACGCATTAACATATTCCCATCACCCCCTATTATCAACATCAAAAGACAATTTCTTATTAAAGATGAAGCTTGGGGATAAACTATCCACAAGTCCCAAGGAACTACTTTACATAGAGCAACTCTCGACATTGGAACTCACCTAAAAGTACAAAGTTTGACATTCGCGCACATAACTTGAACTCAAATACCAATTATTGTTCCCTCACTTGCAAATATGTGCATTTCACTTTCTCTCGTTTGGTCATTACGAAAGGTGGCTCAAAAATTTCGTACGTACCAACACTTGGAGACAAGTAAGACCATGGCATGAGTCAACACTACTATTTCTCATCCAAACACATGACCCATCGTAAATACTACCCTCTTAGTTATGACTAGCTACATGTCGACTACTACTTTTTCAACACTGAGCCATTGTATGCAATGGAAGGTATTTGCACAAATTCTTCTGGGAAATAACATGGGTCTTGACAGTCTTGAAATCTTGGGGAAATGAGATTTCAACATACACAATAATTGGAACATACCTGACATTTCACCTGATTCATAGATAACTTGTTCATCATTCATCGAGAGAGAAAAGCCTTCATGCATACATGTAACTAGTTCAACATGTCGTGATATACCACCATCTTGCACACTACCTATAGGTACGAATTCATAAAAACAATTAAATGTTGATACCATACTACACCATTTCAGATGTAACGTTTCATCTATATTCCTACACTACCACTGATCAATTCAAGGAACAACTGGCACTTATCAACATAATTATCTGAGTGTACATAAAATATGGAATTCATTCAACAAAAACACCAACCAAACAATAGATGCAACACTCACACAATTTCCCTGAAAAAATTACAAACCACTATCAATCAGTTTCAGAACACAACAGTCTCTACTATGCAAAAAACAAAAAGATCATTCTTATTGTACAATTTATTGGGTTGAGGCATAGGCCTCGTAAATGGTGCTACAGGAACAATCACCAACATTTTCTACGACACATCAATGCCACCACCAACATTACCTTTATTTGTTGTTGTCAAATTTTATTGATACAATGACCCATGTTGGGATCCCTCCAAACCATTTCATATTCCCATACCCCCTATTTCGAGAGGGAATCAAAGACAATTTTTGATTAAAATGGCATGGGGATTAACTATCCATAAGTCATAGGGGCTTACTTTATATAGAGAAACTGTTGACATTGGAACCAATGAAAGCCAAGGTTTGACATTCACACCTTTCTCCAAAGTTCCCTCGCTTGCAAATTTTTGGATTTCACCTCCTTTTTCATTCGAAAGATACTAAAAAATGGTGCACATATCAACACTTGGAGTAAGAAGAAAGGAGGAGTCAAGAATACTATCACTCATCCTGTCGTAAATACTACCCTCTACTTTGATAGTACCTCCACTACTACTTTACTGAATACTTCTTGCATCTAAAGTGACAGTGTCGTTCAAGGGGTATAAAATGTATTCATGTTTAGTGAAAATAAAATTTCCCATAAAAGGAGACCATTCATGATATAAAATTTGTAAATGTACAAATATATTCATGTATACATGTTTAGATCAAATGTCGTGATATAAGATTTGCAACTGTACATGTACGAATTTGTAACAAATTTAAATGTACACATAGAACAAATCAATGTAATGTTTCATCTATATTCCTATACTACCACTATCAATCCCACCCGTTATCGACTATACAAACAAATGTTTAAAGAAAAAAAAGACCAACCAAACAACTGATGCAACACTAGCATAATTTCCCCGAAATAATTACAAACCACATCAACTATAAAGGTAATTAACTATCCAAAAAAACATCAAATGTATCAATGTTTAGTGCAAGAAAAATGGCCACAAAAGGCTACCAGTCATCATATAAAATCTCCACATGTACGAAAGTCTTCATGTAACATGTTTAGCACAAATAAAATTGAGAGCAAAGTGTTACCACTCATGATATGAGATTTGCAAATGTATATGTACGAATTTGTAACAAGTTTGAAATGTAGAGATGAAACCTTTAAATGAAGTAGTTCATTTATATTCCTACACTTAACAAATTGAATCACACCCATTATCAACATCAACTACACAAGTAATAACTATCCCTCTAATTCAAATAACATATATTGTTTGACGTTCACATTGCACTGTACACATGTGATTGCTAGTTTATAAATTTTTTGCAGCATTGCTCCTTTATAGGTTAGCTTGGCCACCCGAGTTGAGTTATATTCCATACGAGAAATTTCAATTACTACCTATTAATTGAATAACAAGTTTTAAAAAATAACTTGTTTGGTTTAAAATAACAAGTTTAATAAAATATTTGAATAAAGATGGGTTTTAATAGGCCAAATTAGATTTAAATGTCTTATAGGATAATTTAGATAAAAGAACATTTAATCATAGGCTAGAAAAGCTATAGTATTTGAACTATAGTTTAATTTTTTTAAAGATAAAAATAGGCCGCGTAACAAATTAGATCAATTATAAATTTTATTAAACCTTATGAAATAGGTTTTTATAATATAATTTATATTAAAAAATATAAACTAAAGAATATATGAAATATTTTAAACTTGTACAAAAATATGTATAGTTTTTATTTTACTAGAGTTTAACCTTTCTAAACATATAATATCTAAAATTTCAAAAATGCCACCCTTATTAAGGGGGCCCGTAGGACATGGACAAGTTAGAAGAAATAATAGAATTTTTACGAGGGGCAAGGAAATTTAAATTTCAAATGAAAATTAACCTTTTGTAGAGGGGAAAACATTTTTAATCCTTCCAGTGAAAAAATTGGAAATCCTATTTTGATGGAGCTCGTCTCCTCCTTTATTCACTTTGAATTTAACTTTGAATATCTTTTTAAGTTGCACACATGAAAACTATAGAAATAATACCAATTATTTTAACAAATATTTGACTTTTACCTGTGTTTTACAGGTCATAGTAAATCTTCCATGCGAGATTTTATTTTAGATCCCCTTTCACTTGTGCACACACATATCTCCAAAAACCATTATTTATTTCTAGAAGAGGGTAGGGGAGGGGGTTAAATGGATTCCTATCCAACTACCCAACCTACATGAATTTAGGATTAATCAAATTATTAGCCAATACTTAACCCGCTCTGTACCATGTCACAACGAGTGGTATAACTTCATATTAACCATATTAAATATTAACTAAAAATTAATACGCACATAAAGTAAATAAATGCACAGTAAAGAAGATTGACACCATTACACAAGATATAACGTGGAAAACCTGAATGGGGTAAAAAACCACTGAAGAATATTTTACATTAATTTGAGAAACTATTAACCAATCTAGTAACTCCTCTCTTCACTTTACTTGATGTATTTACCCGAATCCATAATGATTCGAATATGGCCTATAGCCATATTTAAATAACCCAAAGGGTTATGACATTCTTAAGTGATGGGGCACACCCCAATTTAATGATAATTAATTAAATAACTAACCACCAAATATAAGGTTTATATTTAAATTTATTCTATATTATTTAAATGTAAACTAAATATTATGATTCACTTAATATTATAGTTCTAACAAAAACATCATACTTTGACATCAATGAAAACACAATACCAACATTGTTAGGTACATGTGTCCCCCTCTTTAGTCATTTTTTTTAGATTAGGGTAAAGTGAGAATTTTGAAAGGATCCTCATCCTTTTACAAAAAATCCCCTCCGGCTAGATTGAGTAGTGGAAATTACATAGAAAATACCCATAGGTAATCCAAAGAAATATATACCGAGATATAACAAAACCATAACATATCATATAAGATTTTTCAGCTTAGTAACTACATTCTTTGCTGAAGCAAAATTACTCTTCTTTGCCAACGTGTCAGCTAGGACCAACATCTCAGCGTAATCTTTTTCAATGATGGCTTTGGTGCTATTCGTTAAATTTTTTAAAATTTTAAGCACTCTAAAAGCAAACTAAAGCTTTTCTAGAATGGAAGTTACCACCTCGACCTGAGTGTTGCATTGAGGTGTCTCCTCCAGTGGTTGATTTTCATCGATATCCATGTCTACATTCTTAACTATTGCTTGAGGAGAATCCATAGGTTGTGATCTAAGGGATTCTGGGTAAAGAGTTGTAAGACCCAGAAGGGCTTCAGAGATAAGCTATTCAAAACAAGAAATCGGGAGATGCTTAGCAGGGGGTAGGGGATAGATGAGGAACATGGGAGGTCATGGATTGACCATGAGAGGGGGGAAGGAGGCACCACCAGAGAATGAACTAGAGCCAACTAAATGATGGCCAACAATGGCCACATCTGAGTCAAAATTAGATGAATTTTTTTACAATGTCGATTGCTGTTGGACTTAGTGGAGGGGGAAGGACAGGTAGCGGGGGATGAGAGGGGGAAGGAAGTTGGCTTATGACAAGATTTACCCAATTTTGGGGGAAAATGGAGAAGCTCAATTGGAGAGGCAATAAATTGGAACAACAGATAAATGAGACCCTAGTGCAGAAGAGGACCCTCCACTTCTCTTGTTAAATTAATTGAGAGCTCGAGATATTGGAATAGGAAAGCCAAGAGATTGGTCTTCTTACCACAATGTAGGTGGGAAAGAAGAAAGAAGTGAGACCCATACACCAACTTGGTGTATCCGTCAATTGTGAAGTATCACATGATCACCTCCGCAACTCTATCCCACGAAGGATACATAGAAGCCCACTCATAACTTGAAAGATATTTTTGAGGTTCCTCACCAGGGCTGAGAAAATCGACCAATTTTACATCAAGAGATCTCTTAAAATAAACCACTCCTGCAAAAGGTAAGCCAGTTGCCGCTGCAATTAATTTCATAGAGATGGTGAACTTAGTGTTACCCACCTCTACCTTTCCCCTCTTCCATGAAACCAGAACGCAACAAGAGACTTGGCCCAAGTGATGTGAAAGTCATTCCATAAAGGTGGTGATGCCACCTTCCTTAAGGATATCCTAGACCTCTTCATCTTCCCAAAATTTAGTGCACGAAATAGGTTCAATGCATTTAATTTGCCCTCCCATGATGTTGATCAGAATAAAAAATGCTGAAAAAGCACATTGGGCCCCAAATTTATAATTGTAAAAAGAGTTTTCCGAGTGGACCTTCACATGAATCCTCCACACAGGGTTATGATTACTAGAAATAAAAGTAAATCTGGACCAAAAATCCACTTTTAATCCAGTGTCACTATCGCACCTTGCATCTTCTTTCAAACGTCCTTTCCTATTAATGATGATGATAAGGCAACTGCCACCAAGATTTTGGGGTCTTTCAACCTACTCCTGCTGACTCTTGATGTAGCATTATCAAAGCCACTGAGAGAGACAAGCAAAACCAACAAGAGATTAATGCTTGAGAGAATAATCATTATGTAAACTTTTGAGGAGGTCACTAGTAAAATCCCCAATCCATATTTTTTGTTCCTCCATTTGGACACGCATATTAGCAAGGAGGTCAGAAACCTTGTTTCCTTCTCTATAAATATGTTGATGCCTAATTTCATGGAATCTAGATTGAAGAATTTGAATATTTTCAATGATGTTTCTGATTGCCCATTGACCAAAATCTTCTGACTTTAAGATCTTAATAATATTTAGGGAATCAATTTCCACCAAGAGGCACTCATGACCAATTTGAACATCTAATTCCAACCCCCTAAGGATAGCCATGACTTCAACATGATGATTGGTGCCCACGCCAAAGCTGACTGCAGTAGCAACAAGATGAAAACCTTCCATGTCAGAAAGAATGACACCTCCCAGACTTACCCAAGTTTCATTTGGTCGTACCATCTATGTTGAATTTTAACCAACCAGGGGGAGGAGGAGACCAAACCGCAACTACTTGCACAGAAACTGAGGGGCTCACCTCCACCTGGAAAGCAAGATACTAACACCAATTCGTAGAGCCATAGAAGTTCACCTTTTTCTTATACTTTTTCTAGATATAGTTGTTGAGGTTTTCTTGGAAGAGGATAACAATACTTTTAACCACCTGTGTCGGGTTCATAACTTGCTCTTTAAAAATACTTCTATTTCACTCCTTCTAAATACCCCATAGGCCATGAGGGAGAAGAAGTTTCCAAGCGAGGGAGAGAATCTGATGAGAGAAGGAGGAAAACCATTGGTTAAAGGATTTAGATAGAGAAGATGGGAAGATCCATGACACACCAAGATGAATCAAGAGCAGACCCCATATAGAGTGCGTGAAAGGACAGTGGAGAAGAAGGTGAGAAGAGGATTTTAAAACTGCAAGATAGAGGACACAATGAGAAGGAAGAGAGAAACATCTTCTTTTGATGTTTTCACCCGAGAGGATGGCATTCCTAAAGGATAACCATGTGAAGAGACCAATTTTGGGTGTGACAACAGAGGGCCAAATATGATGAAGAGGCAAACCACAAGGGGTGTGAGGTTTAGAAGAATAGGTCTCCTTGACAGTGAAATTTCCGGAGGGAGAAAGAGGCCAAATACACTCATTTTTTGGCAAGGAGAAGGGGATGTATTGAAAAGAAAGAAGAATTCTGAGACTCATGAGACACTAATTTTGAATGCTACTATGACCAAACCAAATTGGTAAGGACCAGTAAGGTTTAGAATTGATGATTTGAAAATATCCGCTGAATTTATTGCCACACTTGGATATTAATGTCCTTTTTATCGGATCCCAAAAATGATCTTGAGCAAGAGGCTTGTCCCCAATCCACCAATCTGACCAGAAGTTAATTTGGAGACCATTTTCAAGGTGCCATTTAGTGCCTGCATGCAACATAGGAAGAGATCTCACCAAAAAAATCCAAATGGTAGAGCCTCTAGGGGGTTTGAATGGAGAAAGTTCTCTAAGGGAAGAAGATACTTTGATCGAAGGAGCTAAACCCAAGGATCACACATCTCAGAAGTAACCTCCCAACCGATCTTAGCAAGTATGGCCTCATTCATATCAACAATTCTTCTAAGCCCCAAACCACTTGAGAGGGTCGACAAAAAAATTGTATTCCAAGACACCAAGTGAATTATTTTCCTTTCCTCAGCACTAGACCAGAGAAAACATTTTTGAATTTTCTCAATGGAAGTAATCACAGAGGAAGGGATTTTGAGAAATAATATAAAATAGATAGGCAAACTCTGAAGCATAGCTTTGACCAGTTGAAGCTTACCCGCCTAGCTCAGGAGAACACCCTTCCATCTAGCCAATTTCTTTTGATAGTGTTTAATGACCGATGTCCAAAGGATTTTAATTTGTTTTCCTTTAAAAAGAGGGAGTCCAAGATAAGAAGAGGGAAAATCTACAATGTTACAACCAAAGATATCTACAATCTTCCTTTTTCTACTGGGTGAAGTGTTTATGAAAGTAATACAAATTTTAGAGCAATTTATAAGTTTTTGTGAGGCCATTTGATAGCACTCCAGAATTTCTTTTAGGGCCTTAGCCTCAACCACAAAATTTGCACTCATGAGAAGGGTATCATCTACAAATTGGATGTCAGTAACAGTAGGAGATCTAGAAGTAATTTTAATGCCAAAAATTATAGCAACATGTTTGACAACTTATAACACCTTGCTTAAAGTGTCCACCATTAAGATGAAAATGAAAGGTAAAAGAGGGTCACCTTGCCTAATCCGCTTGCTGTTTTAAAAAAAAACCAATTGGAGTGCCATTAACTTGGATCAAGAAGCAAGGAAAAGATACGCAAGTGAAGACCCAACTGCACCACTGATGGTACGATAACATATTTACAAAACAATAATTCTCTGTATTGATATTCAATCTTCTTTGATATAGATACATCCATATATATAGGAAATATACTTCCTAAATAATAGGAAGTAGCTATAACAACTCACTAACTTACGTGAGTTGTTTCTAACACACTAACCAAATATAATTGTTATTGTTGTTTTATATAACAATTAATAACAATTTACTAACACATACTTACAACATAATAATTACTTCACGTAATTATAATTTACTAACGAAGCACTAACAATATAATTTCCTAACATTCCCCCCTTAGTGTGAACATGGGGAAAACCTACCTTTGTACTTGCACCTGCTCATGATTTGGTGATTTTCACAGGATAATCACAAACCTCAAGGATGGTTTTGCAAATGGTTGACCAAAAACCAAGAATGGTGGTTTTGTAATTGGTTTACCACAAACCGCAAAGTGATAGTTTTGCGAATGGATTACCAACAACAAAGAATGGTAGTTTTGCTATTGGTTTACCAAAAACCTGTTAGGAAATAAGGGATAAAATATGTGAAACAATCCCTCACAGAATCGCAATAGTAGAAACCAATATGCAGAAAATATTACAAATCTCAAATAAAAGTGCATAATAAAATAACACAACATAAAGAGAGTATTTAACGTGGTTCACCTAATTTGGGCTATGTCCACCAAGAATCACTTGCTTAGATTTTATTACAAGTCGCCACTCTCTCAATACAATACCCAGATATGTTTGGAGATATGCTAAAAAAACTCTACATAATTCACACCCGAATTCATACACATCTACAATGTTACATTAACTCTACCATATGCAAAAAACCACATAAGTAGAGAGTTGCTTAAACATTTTTACAAAACTGTGGGTATTAAAACCATGGGCCAAAACCCTCCCATAAACATATGGTCAAAAATTCCACCCATATGAGAAACACATGTTTCCCGGTATATCGGGCACGTTTTAAGGCCAATTTTTTTCTTGGAGGTTGCGCCCTCGAACCCCGGCGAGACAACTATGGAAAGTGTACAATACTCTTAGTGTATAGTATTCAACACTTTCTCACATGACAACAGGCTCCACAACCTAACAATCTCCCATGTGGAGACTAGTTTTCCTTTGAGCAAGCTTCTCAACCCTTCACTAGTTTCTGTGAAGACCAACCAAAGCTGAACACAACTTCAATTTTTCCCTTGTGACCACCTTGGTCATCATGTATGCAGGATTATGACTGGTATGAATCTTCTCCAGCTTCAACTTCTCTTACTCCAAAGCTGTCATGATGAAATGGTACCTTAACTGTATATGCTTTGTCCTAGAGTGGAAAGTAGAGTTCTTAGCTAGGTGTATAGTACTCTGACTATCACTATGCAACTTTCCTTCCTCCTACTTATGCCCCAACTCCTCAAGAAATTGTTGTAACCAAATCATTTCTTTGCTCTCCTCTGTGGCAACAACATACTCAGCTTCTGTGGTTGACAAATCCAAAAGATTACGTCGTCGGGAAATCCAACTCACTGCTGTCCCACCTATAGTGTAAACATAACCTGTCGTGCTCCTCATGTTGTCTACATCTCTAGCCATATCTGAATCTACATAACCACACAAAGTGGTATCTGATCCATTGTAGCACAAAACTGTCCCCATGGTCCCTCTCAAATACCGAAGGATCCACTTTACTACCTGCCAGTGATCTCTACCTGGATCACTCATAAATCTACTCACCACTCCCACTACATGGGAAATATCAGGCCTGGTGCACAACATGACATACATCAAACTACCAACCATTGATGAGTAAGGTACCTTGGACATCTGGTTTCTCTCCTACTCTGTCTTGGGACACTACTCCTTTGATAACTTGAAATGGCATACCAAAGGAGTCCCAATCGGTTTAACATCCTACATATTAAACCTCTCCAAGACCTTCTTAATGTACTCTTCCTTAGATAAAGTCAGCTTTTGTTCCTTCCTATCCCAAGATATCCTCATACCAAGGATTTGTTTGGCTGCCCCCAAATCCTTCATAGCAAAGGATTCACTTAGTTGCTTGTTGAGTATTTTTATTTCCTGCATGTTTTTACCTGCAACCAACATATCATCCACATACAAACACGGGATACTATAACTGCCATCGTCAAGTTTATTTGTATACATGCAATGGTCAAAATGACATCTAATATAACCTTGCTCCATCATGAAGCTATCAAATTTCTTATACCATTGATGTGGAGCTTGTTTCAAGCCATACAAGCTCTTCTTTAGTTTGCACACCATCTCCTCTTTACCTTTGACCTCATAGCCCTCTGGCTGCTGCATATATAGATCCTCCTCTAAATTACCATGGAGAAATGCAATATTTACATCAAGCTACTCTAAGTGCAAGTCTTTTGCTGCAACTATTCCAAGAACAGTTGTAAAAGAAGTCAGTTTTACTACAGGAGAAAAAATATCATTAAAATCTATACCTTTTTTTTGTGTAAACCCTTTGACCACCAACTGGGCCTTGTATCTTTTCTTGCCTCCTTCTTCCTCTTTGACTTTGAACACCCACTTTTTCTGTAATGCTCTTTTTCCTTCAGGTAGCTTCACCAAAGCCCATGTTTGGTTCTCCATGAGAACCTAATGCTCCTCATCCATGGCTTGCTCCCACTTCTTCATGGCATCTACCTGCATTGCTTCATCAAATCTCTCTGGCTCTCCATTATCAGTGAGTAATAAATAATAAAGAGAAGGAGAAAAATGTTCAGGTTCTCTTCTTACCCTAGAAGACCTCCTTAATATAAGAGTTTGGGGTTCTTGTTGAGGAGGTTCCTGAACTGATTCATGTGTCACTTTCCCATCCGAAAGATCCTCTACCGCTGCATATTCTTTCTTGGATTCTTCCATATTCTCCTGCATCTGCTGCTTATACACAACTTTCTCATTAAATACCACATCCCTAAATCGAATGATTTTCTTGTCCTTAATACTCCAACATTTATATCCAAAGTCATCACCACCATAACCAATGAAAGTACATTTTTCTGATTTAGCCTCTAGTTTGGTCCTATCATCCTTGTCTATATGGACAAACACCTCACATCCAAAGACTCTAAGAAATGAATAATCAACTTTCTTACCATATCAAGCCTCCTCAGGTATGCCTCCATCCAAGGCACTTGAGGATCCTCTGTTTATCAAGTACATAGCTGTGCTCACCGCTTCTACCCAAAAAGAAAGAGGCAGTCCTGCATGCAACCTCATGCTCCTAGCATGTTCCATTATTGTTCTGTTCATCCTTTATGACACCCCATTCTGCTGTGGGGTTCCTGGATCCATCTTTTTCCTACGGATTCCATTCTTAGAATACAATAATCAAATTCATTGCTATAATACTCCCCTCCATTATTTGACCCTGGACATTTTAGCTTAAGACCTATTTCATTCTCTACCAAGGATTTCCATTTAAAACAAGTGTCAAATAAATCAAATTTGTTTCTAATACAATAAACCCAAACTTTCCCTATTGCATCATCAATAAAAGTAACATAATAACTTGAACCCTCAAGAGACGATACCTGAGCTGACCCTCATACATCAGAATGCACCAACTCTAACTTACTCTTTTTCTTTGTAGGTCCAACCTTGAGAAACCTTACTCACTTCTGTTTCCCATATATGCAGTCCTCACAGAACTCCAAACCTGTTTCTGTATATCCAGGAAAATCCTTCTTTATGATCTCCATGCCCTTATGGCTCATATGACCAAGCCTATAGTGCCATAATGTTGTATCTACTTCTGAAGCCACAAGATTACAAACATTAGTGCTATAAGTGGTTAAATACAAGGTTCCAACCTTCTTACCTCTTACCACCACAAGAGCACCCTTGGTAACCTTCCAAGAGTCTACAGTAAATATCACAGTATAACCATCACTTCCCAACTGCCTTGCCGATATCAAATTTCATCTTAATGTAGGCACATGTCTAACATCCTTCAATAGCCAAGTATTCCCATTCTGCATCTTAACCTGAACAGAACCTTTTCTAACTATGCTGCAAGGATCATCATCACCAAGAAAAACATGCCCAAAATCTCCTTGAACATAATCAACAAAATAATTCCTATGTGGAGTAGCATGGAAAGAAGCCCCTGAATCTAAAACCCAAGATTCAATAATATTGTGCAAAGAAGGAATCAAAGCATCCTGACATACATTACCCATTGCCACATTTGCCTCCTTGTTTTCTTCCTATTGTTTCTTCTTGTCTGAAGCTCCCAATAGTCCTTCTTTACATGCCCAGACTTTCCACAGTGCCAGCATACTATCTTGCTTTTGGATTTTGACCTTGCCCGATCCTTTGATTTTCCACAGCTTCTTCTATTCTTTTGTCTCCCTCTAGTTTCTACTGTCAAAGCATTCCCTAAAGTAGAAGATTCCCCAGATATTTTTCTTCACATTTCCTCACTTATGATCACCCCTACAACATCCTCCAACTTCAACTTTGAGTTAGCTGGAACTGAGTTGCTTACTTCCATTCCTAGGCTATTCTAACTCTTAGGTAAAGAGCACAAAATTAATAAATCCCTAACTTCTTCATCAAATTCTATTGTAACTAAAGCTAGCATATTTATAACCGTATTAAAATCATTTAAATGATCTGCTACTAAACCATTCTTAGACATCTTCATATTAAACAACTTTTTCATTAAAAATATCTTATTAGAGGCAGAGGATTTTTCATACAACTTCCCTAATGCATCCATCAGTTCTTTTGTAGTCTTTTCCTTTGAAACATTAAATAATACCGAAGATGCAAGACACAGTTGGATTGTCCCAAGTGCCTTCCTATCCAACAAATCCCATTCCACATTCGTCATGCTCGAGGGTTTATTCACCTTCTCAGACAACATAATATAAAGATCCTTCTGATAAAGGTAATCTTCCATCTGCATCTTCCAAAGACTGAAATTATGCCCATTGAATTTATCAACCCTTGATCTTCCATCATCTTCCATAGCTCCCACTCAAGCTAAAACTTTCCCTACGATTCAATACTTCAGCAAACCAAACCAGGCTCTGATACCAATTGTTAGGAAATAAGGGATAAAATATGTGGAATAATCCCTCACAGAATCACAACAATAGAAACTAATATTCAGAAAATATTACAGATCTCAAATAAAAGTGCAGAGTAAAATAACACGACACAAAGAGACAATATTTAACGTGGTTCACCCAATTTGGGTTACGTCCACCAAGAATCACTAGCTCAGATTTTATTACAAGCCGTGCCACTCTTTCAATATAATGCCTAGATCTGTTTGGAGATATGCTCAACAAACTCTATAGAATTCACACCCGAATTCATACACATCTACAATGTTACATTAACCCTACCATATGCACAAAACCACATAAGTAGACAACTGCTTAAGCAGTTTTACAAAACCGTGGGTATTAAAACCATGGGCCAAAACTGTCCCATAAACATATGCATCAAAAATCCTGCCCATATGAGAAAAGCACAATTCCCAGTATATCGGGCATGTTTTAAGGCCAAAAAAATTTCTCGGGGGTTGCACCCCCAAACTCTCGCTCGAGGCCCAACTCGACCCCAAATCCTAGTGAGACAACTATGGAAAGTGTACAATACTCTTAGTGTACAGTTTTTAACACTTTCTCACATGAAAACAAGCTCCACAACCTAACAAAACCACAAATGAAGGTTTTCAAGTGGTGCCTACAACCACATCATGATATGCCAAGTACTATTCTCATCCCTCATCACATCTCATTGTAGAAAATAACATAGGAAAATTTGTCAAAATATGTTTCTCATACATACATAGAAAAAATTGACTTAATGGAAATGGAACATTGGGATCACGTTCCCCCCTCAATGTGAAATGTTCACTTATTGAACGTAGGAACACTGTGAATTGAAGCAAACACACAACTAAAAAAATGCCACCAAATCATCTGTGTGGCCCCGTCATTGGTGACTGATGAGAGGTTGCTGAATGACCTCCATCCTTCGTTTGCCTCCATCCTCCAGTTTTATACTATTAGTTCAGTTGGATGTGATCATGAAGCTCAAAATACTTTCAATAATTTGGATGTCGCATACAAGCGAAAATGCGTCCAAAATTGAAATGCCGGCAAATTTTTTTTCGAACTTTGGACGACGACACTTTTTATAATGGAATAGACCGACAATATAAACTTTGATAATTCATGAATAACAAAGACTTACTAATTTAACTAACCTTATGACATAAGAAAAAATGAGACCCTTACAATACTAGTCCAATGATTTACGAAATTTGATATTCACATTTGACTTAGTACAACACACTAACAAATACAATATTTGATTACTTTTTAATTTATTCCTTGACAAAATGACAAAAACTATGTCACAACCTATTACCTCTTATAAATAATACATAAACAAAACACTTAACTATAATTATGATGATTACTTAAAATAAAGGACCTGTATTTGAAACCACGTGTAGAAAGGCAGTATCGTGAGTCGATTGGGATACAAGACCGGTTTGCAACGTGGACTTATTTGATAGTGGCGATTAGATATTTGAGGTAGATCATGAATCAATCCAAGACAAATTTATTGGAGGGATATTTTACGCTGAGAGGAACATGCCACAAAAGTCTTCAGGGGCTCACGCATCATAAAAAATGAGCAACTCCCAGATTAATTTAACTGTATTCTTGGGTTAGATCTGCAGAAAGAATACAGAGAATCCAAGATGATCCAAATAATAGAATTTAGAGAAATTGATAGGACACTAAGGACAACATATCATCACGGCTGTTTAAAGACTGCATGTCATCAGTGAAATGTTTGCATGGAAGATTAAATCCAAATTTTGATGACAGAATCACTTTGTATCAGTATGGAACAATCTCATATATGATCATAGCTGAGGAGTATTTTGTTTTACCACACCAGATGGTGTCGGCCCACAATGAGCTAAAAGAAGATGTCCTGATCACGAAATGACTGGCATAATCCAAATTAATGTGCATGTGTAAGAATGAATGGAAGCAAAAGGAATGGTGCAGGTTTGAGCTTGGTGTGCTTTAAAACCTTCTCCATCTGACTTGCCGCATATGGCGCCACATCTTTTTTTCAATAAAAGATCCAGAAAGGACGTCAAAATCAGTGAAACTGCGACATAAATATGACATACTTGTAGACACAACGAGTTTTCACTTGTTCGCCAAGTCTTAGACAAGCTTCAGGGAAATTTGTCTTGCTAATGATATCAACGCTTTGCCAATAGATCTGCACACAAACTACACACCAAAAAATAATACTAAAACAACAGATTTGATTAGCTCCTAAGATTCTGTACGAGGATGATTGTAGGAAATTGAAGGCAGATGGCACCGAATGGAAATATAAAGCCTTGTAATTGATTTCCAGATTTAATGGTTGATAGTATGGTGTAGAGATGGAGGATATACGAATCTAGAATTTACAAATCAAATTATGAGAAGTCATGAGAGCTCACGAATCGTCTTCATTCACTAGTCCCAAAAACTTAAAAAACAACAAATTGTAAATAAATATTCCAACTTCATAAATTGGGGCGATAGCTAAACAAATATGCCCTTGCAACAAAAACTATTTCTCCATTGGAGCAAATTCGCTCTTATACCAAATGATGGTACAATAGAAAATTTACACAACAATAATTCTTTGTATTGATATTCAATCTTCTTTGATATAGATACATCCATATATATAGGAAATAGACTTCCTAAATAACAGGGAGTAACTATAACAACTCACTAACTTATGTGAGTTGTTTCTAACACACTAACCAAATATAATTGTTATTGTTGTTTTATAAAACAACTAATAACAATTTACTAGCACATACTTACAACATAATTACTTCACGTAATTATAATTTACTAATGGAGCACTAATAATATAATTTCCTAAAAATCACTTGTCACTGAAACTGAATCTCTTGAGCACTCTCAAAAGAAAGACCTAGCCAACCCTATCAAAAGCTTTTTGAATATCCAACTTAAGTATCATAATTGTTGTCTTAGCATGTTGAACTAAATGAATTGCCTAATAGATAATGATAAGGCCACCTTGAATTAGACGGATTCCCACAAAACCATTTTGTTGTTTAGAAATTAGAATGTTCATAAGCAGTTTTAGCCTTGCCACCATCATTTTCATGATTATTGTATAAGTAGTGTTGTAAAGGCTTATCGGTCTGAAAGTAGAAACCGATTTAGATCCAAGTGATTTGGGAGCCAAAGCAATGAAGGTAGTATTCCATTCTTTTAAAAGAGAGTTGCTTCTCTGGAATTCATTCACAACATTATAAAGATCATCCTTTATAATTTCCCAGTAGATTTGGAAGAAGGTTGCAAGAAATCCATTTGAACCTTGAGATTTATTCCCCCTTCATAGTAAATATAGTTTTATGAAGCTCATTCATGGAGAAGGGTTGTGTCAGGATTTCATTCATACCATCTGTGACTAGCTTAGAAATGTGTTGTAACATTCTTATCATGTCCTTTTCATTAGGGGGTGTTTATTTATGTAATAGTTTAGAATAGAAAGAAATAAGCTCATTATAAATATCATCTTCAGAAACAAAAGTTTATCTTCAGAGGAATGAAGCTCCTTGATTTGATCTCTGGTTTTGTGTTTGGAGGTTGTGGCGTGGAAGAATTTGTATTCCGATCTCCCTGCTGAAGCCAAAGAAATCTCGATCTTTGTCTCCAATAAGTTTCTTCTTCAATTAGAGTGTTGTGATAATCACTCATCAGGGAGATTTCTTACCTAGGGAGCTGATCTGTTCTGCCCTCCTTTTCAACTTCAGCTAAAATGCCCATTATTTTCTGAGTGAGCTGCTGTTTATGCAAGTGAATGTTACCAAACACTTTAGTCTTCCAGATCTTGAGTTGCTTCTTGATTTATTTTAACTTTTTAACAAACCTAAACATTCTTGATCCTTGAATGTCCACTTTCCACCAATTCTTGATAAGGTCATCCAACTTGTTATTCTCCAACCATGCTAATTCAAACCCGAAGGGAGGATTTTTAGTCTTGTTACTAGACTCCACACTTAAGAGCAGCAGACTGTGATCAGATGCAACTCTAGGGAGAGTACTAAGATATAATTCTTAAAAGTACAAAATCCAATCCATTGAGCTAAGAGCCTTGTCTAGTCAACTATGAATACGATTCTTCCCTAATCTGCAGTTTGTCCATGTGAAAGTAGTTCCACACATATCCATATCAAAAAATTCCCCCTGCCTGATAAAACCAGCCAAAGCTTCCATACTGCTGGGGTTACCAGGGGAGCCACCTTACTTTTCAGAAGGGTAGATAGTGTTGTTAAAGTTACCCACAATATGACAGGGAAATTACGAGCAGCTCCTTTTAAATTCCAAAATGTCCTTCCAAATATTTTCCCACTGGAAGCCTAGATTAGGAACATATATGTTAATCGGTATCCATCCTACATCAAAGCCAACTTCCTAAAAGAAAATTCCCAAGAAGTTTGCATTTTTGATGATGCAGTCACCATATAGAACTTTTGGGTTCCATAGTGTGCAAAGACCCCTAGAGTTCCTAAAGGAAGCCTGAGAAGCAAAGGAGGCAGTGGGCCACAACCTGGGAAGGTTGTCATCAAATTTTAGCTTAGTTTCCTGAAACATGATAATATCTTGAGAGTGTTTGAGTTTGATGTCTTTTAAGACTCTCTTCTTTTGCAAAGAGTTGAGCCCCCTCATATTCTAGGAGATTAATTTCATTTTTTAGATTTGGATTTGTTCCCAACAACCATGGGGAGGGTACTTTGAGTTCCTTGTGCCACATATAGTGTTGATTCTTGTTGAAGCTTAACATTTCCAAGAGTTTTACATTTAGGATTCTCTGTACCTACATCAACTTTCTTACTAGTTTTTCTGGTCATTCGAGGATGGCTGTTGTTTCCAGAGGCTAGCGAAGAGGGAGACATGGGCACCTCTAGTTCATTAACTAGGAGGGAATAGGGAAGAGGGAGAGAGGATGGAGCATCAACATAAGGGACAAAAAAATAAGGGACATAAACCTTAAGAGTGACAACAGAGGAATCAGGTAGAGGGGAAATCAAAAGAGTGGTGGAGGGCTCAGTGAGGGGAATCTCCCAATCTTCTAGAATAACAAAGGGTTTAGAGGTGTTAACCTCTAGAGCTGCCTCACGGAGGACCTTGGGGATGTACGTACCCTTTTTCTTGGGGGAAGATTCAAAACTTATTTGCTTAGGTTGAGTCTTTGTAGGGAAAACTGGAGCTTATGACCTATGCTTTTGTAGATGGAGCAAGCTTGAGGGATGTACTCATAATCTATAGGTTGGGACCAAACTCCAAAGTCTGAAAGTTGGTCAATAGATTTTGGAAGTGAGACACTAACATAAACATTAACACAAAACGAGCATGAATGAATCTAAATTTGGCCTTAGTGGCATGATCAATGGTGATGAGAGAGCCCATGGAAAGAGAAATACCTTCAATGACTGTCGAATCCCAAAACTCTAGAGGAAGGCCTGACAATTGGACCTAGATTGGAGCATGCATCATCGTTTCAGTGTGGGGGTTGAAGACTAGAGACCATTTGCACAAGTAGAACCATCTCCTTCTAAAGAACCACGGTCCTTCAAGAAGGGCCCACATAAAATCCTCTTTGAGGCTGAAAGTGAATAGAATAAAGCCATTAGGCATGGTAGCTATCTCCAGAGCACCACACGGGGCCCATTTCAATCATGCCCATTTTTTGATGTCCTCAAAAGGAGGTCTAGGACCCAAGATATTGCCAACCAGGGAAAAATCCATCAAGTTAGTAGCCACAATAGTAATGTGGGAGGGAATATGTAGAGATAACGTCCCATCAAGCACGATAGGAGACAAATTATCCGTATGATGAGTAGAGGAGGACTTAACCACCTCGTTTTTCCAAACCGTCTGCTGAGGGTGAGGTGATAGGCCACCTAAATCATCAGGTGGGATCTCAAGGTCTAGACCAGAAGGGTTCGACATCAGAGCATGTGCAAGATGCAAAAATTTCAAATTTCAGCGAGCGGGAAAAAATCGTGCAGAAGGGAACCCCCTCTTTACCCCTTTTGGGTCCTAACTAGTGTTTGTATTGTTTAATTTGAACTTGAATATCAATTATAAGGAGACAAGTGACATGTTTATTCAAGCACAAAAAAATGATCGAGTAATGAGAAAGAACTCACAGGTGTACTAGGGAGATTTAATAATCATTAGAGTAAGTATCATTCTCCAAAGATAACATTTTCTCGTGGAATAATTTTAGTACACAATGTAGGATTTTATCTATGTTATGTAGTTTATATTTTCAAAGTCATTTTATTTATAAAATGCATTATTTTCTATGTTGTAGTGCCCATCCTTTAGAGCTTCGACAAATAATAAGATATTCATATTACTCACCAATTCTAACATAGGTCCCTAATGTTACGTTGTTTCCCTTGAAGTCTCAATATATCACAAGTATATTGGAGTCATTTTGTGGTGATGAAGAAATTGTGTTTTGTAAGTATATAGAGGTTTTGATGCTATGAAATTGGGAAAATTAAATTGAGTCAGATGTATTACATCTAGGCAAACTCAAGATAACACAAAATCAATATAATTCTTCAATTGATTTATTACTATAAAAAATAATATATAAATTAAGTACATTATTTATACATTCATAAATGATTCATTATAGATAAAATACTTATATATTTCAAGTGTATTTATGGATTCTCAATAAAAGTTAATACACTTATAGTATTCGAGACTATAAATTTGGAAAGTAGTTTTGCACCAATAATGCATTAAATTAACATCTAATGTTAATTAGGCCTAAATAGATATAATTGAGAAAATTCAACATGATTATAGAAATAACAATATTATAGTAGCATAGGATAATGGAAATTATTAAAATGCTTGCATTGAGAATTAGGTTTTAAAATAATACATAATTTTTCACAAATCTAGTGCTAGTTGCTATAAATAATTAGTAAAAAACAAGTCCAAATAAACCCAGAAAAATAATGCAAAATAAAACATCTTGACCATAACATAACATTCCTTTAGTGGCATAGCCAAAACCACAACAATATAATTCTGGAAATGGTTAAAGACTACGAATCTGATTTTATGACCCTGTTCCTCTTCTCCCGGGTTCAAAAAATCTCACTCGCTTTTTTAGAATTTGATGCGAGCCATTTAGAAACATCTCCCCTTCCTTAAAACCCTTAAAATCATGTAACACTTGCAAAAACATTAGAAATTGTGGGAGTTAATGAGCGCATATGTTATCCATCCATTATTATTATGCCCCCATGAATTTGAAAATTTTGGCAATCAACATATGAGTATAATGTAACTTAATAGACAATCCAATGTAATGAAAGCTCCCAACCCTTATCTTTTCAATGCGTGTAATAAGTTTTAAATGATACATGTTCTTATTTAAATGTTGTTGGAAATGATGGGTTGTTGTAATTTCCAATCATTTAATCAACCTATTCAAGTACTGATGTCTTTATAGACCAGGGTTGTGTTCAAGGCTATGTGCAAAGAAGTTGATATGTAACTTAGTCACTATGATGGTTCTCTCTTTGGGGGGTTTCGTTTGGTATCGATTATCCTGTTCTATATTACTTAAATTCTGAAAGTGAGTAAATGTCTAAACTACTGAATATCAAAAGCTTCTAAACCATCAAATGGAAAAAAGTATATAAAATTCATCTATTCTATTGAAACAAAGTTATTAAATGAAATGCTTGTTAAAGGAAATGCTTTGCTGAAATGAACTGCTTGTTTAAAGGAAATGACAAGTAAAGAAAATTCATTGAAATAAAGAGATATAAGATTGTATTTGAATAATCACCAAGTCAAGATATTAAAACTAGAACTTAGTAAATGTAAAGATTTTACATGAAGTACCATTCCTCCAATCTCCTTAGTTGAGTGGGCCCTTGCTCTACTCCGGGATTGAGACTCTTAACAAAAATGTATCGCCGAAATATCATGTATTATATTGATAAAAAATGTGTCTCTTATATACTTTAGAGAGCAACTAAAAATAACTTCTATGTATTATCTGCTATAATACTGAAAAGAACTAACTAAGAAACAATCACGAGAAGGTGTCTTATAGACATGGATGGTTACAACACATGCTAGAGCTATAGGCAACCAATTAGAAATTCATAAAAGTCCCATAATGCCCCATAACTCTACTGGAGACATGGGTCCTAGTTTGTAGTTTGTTATGGTTTAGTCTTAAAAATGGTGTAGTGGCTATAGAATTGGTCTCCTTTGATTGTAACTATTCAAAATGTTAGAGAATGCACCTCATCATCCTGTATATGTCACCAAGTTACTCAACAAAGTAGTTAGTGGGAGTTTCATTGGTCATTAGTTCACTTAAGATAGAATAAAGAGAAATGCATTACTTTTTACTTTAGATATAACTATTTAGAACATTCCCATGCATTGATTAGTGGTTTTTGGAGTAAAGTTTATAGTTATATAGATGTTATGATGAATCAGTTTATGGACTCATCATCTCCCTTGCACTTTACCTTTTGCAAGTCCTCTTGTCAACTATCTTCGACCTGATATCTACTCAAGTTGCTTTGCCATGTCATACTCTTCAAATTAATCTGCATATTGTTTCTTGGTGCCCTACACCCTTTTTGGTTTTCAAACATAATTCTTGCCCATGCCTTAAAGATTTCATTTGATTGAGGAGCACTATTTTACCTAGTAGTCATTGGGTTAAGAACTAGAGGAGGCCTAACCTGATTCCAACCCATTAATCATTATACTCATTGTTATATTTTTGTGTTGACTTCCGGATAATTTCCACAAGTGCATCTCCCCTTCACATGATCCAGCTGAGATTCTGAGGAGAAATCACTTCTCTTCTCTTTCTAATGGTAAATTCAAGGTTTCCCATATTTTTTCATAAGCTATCATAGGCTGGACAAAGTTTTTCTGACATTAAGCTTTAAAATCTTGGACACATTTTGCTAATATCTTAGAGGCATGTTTACAAATTTTGGGATGGTAATAAATATACCTAAAATATTTCTTCATCGAAACATCATTATGATGCTAGGGTTGAATGTAAAAACCAAAAAAAATTTGTCTGCTGTGTAAAGATATCAGTTTTCTCTTCCTACACAATTTGAATTCTTAACAATGACTGAAAATCATTTAACTAAAATTCTCCTATTGACAGATTTATGAAAAAATTAGGAACATTTAGAACTAATATGTTATGGAGATAGAATTCGCACAATAAGTTTTGTACCTCTGGAGTACAACTCTGATAAATCTGTGAAAAGGTTTTTCCATCAGGAGCCTCATGAAGCTCTCCATAACAAATTCTATGCAACTGCTATGAATAAAATTGCTCTTGAAGAAATAGAATATACACTGAATATGATTTCCTGTAAGCTAAGAGTTTACAAGCTAAAGAATAGATAGACTCAACAACTATTTCCAATTTTGTCTTTGCATTAGAGTTGGTTTCAACCTCTTCCTAGAGTTTTTGATTTTCTTCTACCAAATCTTTATTTTTAAGAGAGATTTAAGTCCAAAGAGATGATAAATCATACCATGATTTCCAACCAATATATTTCTATCTCTTTAAACTAGTAACTTCTATTCTCAAAATATCTATTTCTCTATATTTTTCTATATTCTTTTGCAAAAAATCATTTTAAAGAGACAAATGAGTTGCTTCCATACCTCTCAGTTTTTATTTTAGAGCACCAATTTCCTCTTGGTGTTTCCTTAAAACCTAATAATTGTGAAGAAGATCATCTCTTTGTGATTTCTCACCTCCAATTCGTTGTGCAACAATTTATGTAGCTACCGTTTGGATTTCTGGAGATGTAGGCATATTTTCTAGAGCTTCTAAATGAGTTTTTGGTGCCTCAACAACATGGCTCTATTCTTCAGGAAGGGTTTTCATGATAGCATTTTCCTCAAAGTTCTAGGCTCAGGGGGCTACTTGGCTTCATTTGTTGAATCTTATATGAACACATGGGAAAACTAAGGAGCATATTGAATCTTGGGCTAAGAGATATGGGATGGTTTAGTAGAAATTGGCGTAGGAGTCCCCTTGATCCTATTATGCATAGAAATTTCTCCTATAATCGTCTTTTATACTTTCCTCTTGGATTTCCTCGAGGCCTGGTGTACACAAATCAACTAAATAAGCCTTGGGTGCTTAATTGCAGCGTCACCACCTCCATTTTTATACCTTTTCCCCAATTTTATGATGACATTTGCTAGGTATTTGAGGAGATTGAATTTGATTGCAAGTTTTTCCATGACTTTCTTCAAATGGGTCAAAATCTCTAGAGTATCTCCTCCTAATGCTGGTTGTTGTCCATCACAGATGAAATACCTATTTACCCAAGAAACTACCTCCTTCCAATGTCCTGGAAAGCTTTCTCTTTTAATACCCTTATGGATCCCTAGGGGATTAACTATTATCTCAGGAATAGGTTCCCCCTCCTCATGAAAAAGGGCTATCAGATATTTGAGGGGGGAGTTAGTGACAACCTTGAGTCCAAAATATGGAAGACTAGAGATTGTGCTGACAATTTGGCTATCTATTTCAATCCCTTTCCCTCCTAATCTTAAACAAGTTGCTTCAAAATTCAACAAAAACTCTTCAATCAAATCTTCATCAAAGCCTTTAAATTTTCAAATGAAATTCAACCAACCTGCGTTGTGAAAGACATGAGAGATGATGACATTCCTCAACAGTGGTTCTATAGATTGTGGCTTTGACTTTTTCTTCTTCCCCATCAAACAAGCTAGTTTGCAATAGGAATGGAAAAGGAAGTGAGGAGGTAGAATTTCACAATAATGGTGATGGCTTCTTGGAAGAGGCAGAGTAGTTTTGTGTAATGTCAGTAGCTGGAATTCGAACTACCCGTGAATTTATAATAACATCATGGTGGTATAGAATAACGATGAAGATGACTGATGTGATTATTAAAGGTGGTGAGATTTTAATTCATTCACATGGTTCCGACACTTCTATCCTTGTCACTCGTGCCATATCTCATCCTTCGAAAAGAGTGACATCATGCCTTGAATCATTCATCATTACCTCTTATCTCTCCAATAACTCCTTTAGATTTTTTTTTTGTTTTTAATCAAGTGCATTGGGAAGTTCAAATATAGTTAAGACCTTTGGCAAAAAAGTAAATACACGTCACCTTACCAGCTCAGTGTCCTTTTAAATATTGGTGCTCCACCTCCTACATTTGAAAAGCAATTATGGTTAATATACATTTTGATAATTTACACTTATAGCCTTTATTTGCATGCATAAAAGAAAACATATTTTTGTTTTTTAGATATAGGGAAGAATACTATAACAAAATTATGGTCTTCTTCCTTTATTTGCATATGCCTGACAAAGTACTCATGGATGGAAGAGTTAAAGTCTTCCAATGAATCAAATTCCTCACACAACTGCATGTCCTTAGTGAAGGTTTCTTTATCCTCGAGTTGTTAATACAACTTTAGTCTATGGGCATTCATTAAAAAAGTTCTTTTGTCACCATCAATTGGCAATAATCTCATAGATCCATTATCATATTATAGACACAAAAAATTTGCACTCTTCATCCCCTTCATTTTTTATTTATCCAATTCATCATTTAACACTAATAAAACACCTTATCCTAAGTCATAACCCCTTATTTTTTTTACCACATATAAATATCCCTTCTACAGCTGTTAAATCCCTTTCAACTATCTAAATCTACCTTAAAATCAAAATTAAATTAAAAAATCATATTTAATCACTTCCTAACCCCCCTAACTGTCATAATTTCATTCTTAACAACTTAGCAAACCATTTACCCAAAACAAAAATAAAAAAAACTTCATTTGGAAGTGGTTTTAACCAATTTTCCACCCGAAATCTGAAAAACCCAGATCACGGACTATTTAGGTAATCGCCAATGATTATAAATACAAGATTTTCAGCCTCTTTCCAAGATCCTCAATTTCAAATTTCAAGCTCTTGCTTTCATTATTATGTTCCAACACTCCGCACATCACCACTCAACACCAAAATATCCAAATTTTCATCAAGTGGCATTATCAATCATCGTCAATCATTTTCAAAGCCTTTATAAGCTCATATGGATCAACTTTCTACCATTTAACTTACAGATTACACCGATTATCAACTAGATCATCTTCAAGCAAAGGTTTGAGGTATCTACTAGCTTCACGACACTCTCAAGTACTCCTAGAATCATATTTTATCTTTTATCAATCATATTTAGTCATTAATTAGCTTGAAAAATCACCCTGTGTCATTGAAGATTTGATTTTATTAAATTGTCAAAAATCATCTGAATCACCAGCGATTGGCCTAATCACCAGTGATTCCTATCCATTTTAACCCTTTGTCAACTATTATCAATTTTTATAAAATTTATCATATCATGCCTTTTGCTTCTAACATGTTTTTAAGCATGACTCACTATTAGATGGCAATTGGTAGTCAATTACACAAAATCACAAGCATTCACTCACTTCCAATAGTTCGAAAACCTTTCTACTGGGAACAAATTGACATCCTCCACAAATTGAATCTATGTGCAATCCGATTTGCTGACATCGAACAAGATATCAAAGATCATATTGAATTCTTACACGAGATCAAACAAGAATTTGATAGCTTCTGGTTTGATTACTTCGAACGCATACATATTACATCCACACTCGCTTGGGCCACATTTGAAGCTAGAGAAGACTTACCATTCAATCTTGAATTCTAGTCATATCTATCTAGTATTCTTGTATCTATATGTCTTGTATCCATTTATCATTTATCACTTATCCATTACAATTCACTTGATTGTTTACAAAGTGAGCTGGCATCCTTTAAGGAAGCCCTTTGGATTCCTGGAATCAGCCTTTTCCAAGAAGCTTTCCTATCTATCTATCTAATCCATTTTGTTTAATGTCTTTAAGTGCATGTTTCTTCGTAGGACATGAGTTTGTACACACCTTTGGATGGAGCATAACTTCTATCAATGTTGAGCATCAACAACCATCATTTACGAGTATCGCTAAACCCCATGTCTTTTGAGGTCAATTTTTGTTTTTATTATATCACTTTATTAATTCAAGTAGAAAGGTAAAAAATTCTCTAATCATTATGGCATGCCCGATGGGACCCTAAGTCCCTTCTTTCATTCATTAAAATTTTATATTTTCCACATATAGGTTTTCTAATCTGTAATCACTAGAGATTTGGTTAATCACCAACAATTGGATGAATCACTAGCAATTCAGTCAATCACTGAAATTTTCTTTGAATTCTTTTGATTACTCAATAGTCAACCTTCTAACCCCTATTTTTCTGTTGTTTTCTCTATTCTGCTAACCCTTTCTTACATGCAACTATTTCTGGGGGTTTTGCTTGCTGGATTACTATATTGCTAAAAAAGGATATATGAAAGTCAAAAATTGCAAAAAACATAAAAAGGAAGTGTTATTAAGGTGAGTCCTTTTCCCTTCTTTTTGCTTTCTGTACTACATTTTTGTTGTCAGTCTTCATCAAAATCAATCATCATTTTGAACTTAAAATAAACATTACATACTACTTAATCATATAGCTTTAATTAGGATGGTTAATTGATTACATTCACTTAATTCTTCCCTCACACATAGCTAAATAACATCAAATATCAAATTTGCATCAAACATTCCCACCCAGGAGATAACTATTGGTATTTCATCACCCAATAGGGAAACCGACTTGGTGTTCTGATCGAGTATAAACAACTGGTTGTCAGTATATTGGCTAAGAACCTAACAACCATTTCGTAAGATCCCATTAACCATTTTGCACATTTCACCTCTTCTTAATTAATCCAAGATAATCTCATTTTTTTATTTGTCTGTTGTTTGTAATCAACCCACTTAGTTATTTTCCATTTTTAGGTGAATGTGTGTTTGTTAATCATGACACTTACAAGACAACAATCCTGTGTCCAAACATCTGAAAACATGTCTTGTCCGTTCTAACAATCTACACAATTACACCATCAGATTCCACAATCTCAACCAATTATAGATCCAAATCAACAAATATCCACACCTCAGTCTAAAAATAAACGAATTTGGGAGGAAGAAAATGAGTGTTATAATGAAAGTATCTGAAAATGCCGTATAGATTCTGCATGCATACTCCATCATCAAAGCTCTCATCCATCTCAAATAAAAGAGTTAGAATCACCGCATTCTCCTAGCTCTTAATCGACATCATCTGAAATCCTTGATCCTGCTAGCCCTCATTTCTTTGATAGTGGAGATCCCGTATTTTCAGAGATTTTAGATTCAAACCCCATAGCCCTTAATGCTTATCTTGTAACTAGGAGCGTCAATTCCAACCATCAATACCCAAAGATCCTATGTATGTTCCTGATCCTTCATGTGATTTTTCCCATCTTATTGAACCAACTCAGGAACCTATTATTCAACAAATATACTCATATCCACCTCATACTCAACCCGAAACATCTAATGTCATGTATTCCATTCCTATTTTTGATCTACATATGATTTCTTCTCAAGACACATCCACCCAACAACCTACATCTTCATTCGATCATTCCAATGGTTCCACAACTCTTCAGAACAATCCTAATGCTTCCTCAACTATCCCTTTAGCATCCTCAGCCTTTCAGACACCTCTAGCGAGCTTTGCTATCATTTATCACTATATCTCACCCACCACCTTCTCAAAAAAACACCAAACCATTCATAACATTACTATGTTCATTCTTGCATTCGTCCCTCTAATCAACACTAGTTCCATTTCTAAAACCCACCCCATTTCCTTATCATCCTCTACTCCTCTTATTTCACAACACATACCTGAGCCATCACAACCACTCATTTTCGTACCCTAATCTATTCCTATCCAGAATATCCCACAACAAGCCCCATCCTTCATTATTTCCTCTATACCCTTCCAACAACCACTCACTTATTCACAACCCCTTTCCTATACATATGTTCCCTTTCAACATATCTCCAAATTATCACAACCTCTTACTAACACATCTATCCCCATCCCCTATCAGTATGTACAATCATCACAATCCTTAACATCTCAATCCACTTATAATATTCCCATAAATATTCGCTATAAACAAAACATTCCTTATCAACAAAATATCCCTTATCAATAGAATGTCCCTCTGTAGTATCCATCATACCCACATCCCAACTAGTTTTCATACAATCAACATGGCTTATCCTCACAGCAAGCACCATAACTAGACTCCCTTCAAGCTCTCATGAACATAATATCCAACCTTGAAGCCGCTTCCTCGGGTCCTAAGAATGTACTCTCGTATGAAAAAATATGTAATGAACCTAATCACCCCTCAGTACCTTATAAAGCATATCCACCTCACTAGGAACTTCCAAACTTTATCAAATTCTATAGTAAAGAAGAACCCCAACAATGCATTTTATATTTCTGCCACGCTTGTTATCTCATAGCCCACAACCAATATCTAATGTTGAGGACTTTCCCCATGTCCCTCGCTGGTCCTACCCTGGATTGGTACAATAGCATCCCTCAGTATTCCTTGTTACCATTAACATAACTCACACAACTCTTCTTGGAACACTTATCTATAAACATCACTTGAAAAATCACCATGAACGATCTTTATACCATAAAGCAATTTGAAGATGAATCAGTCATTGATTTTGTTTTCCACTAGAGGGGTATCCTTAATTAGTTATCATTCACACTACCACAAAATGAGTTAATTGAATTATTTTGTCATTCATGCGCTAAACACATCTCATATACACTTCAAATACAATCATTTCAAACATTTGATGAAGCTTTCACCATGGCCAATAAATTAGAATTGTTATCCATTGAAGGAGCTAGAGTCAAAGTACAACCCAAGAAGCCAAAATCTAACTTTTCATCTAAATCTCCCTCCAACCCTAACAAGTCTAAATCATTAGCTGACATTGTAGTTGTCAAATCTACTTCTAAGGAAAAGTCCACTACTGAGCGTTCTCACCCACAACGTAGTTACACACCCATCGGAGAGACCTATAACATAGTTTTCGACAAACTTCTCGCTGCTAATATGATCTCTCTACCACCTATCTGACCTATCGACACTTCCATTTCCAAACCCTCTTGGTACATGGATAACGATTATTACAAATACCATAGGGTTAAGGGACATGACATCGAATCGTGTCGCTCGTTCTGTAACGTCCTCCAAGATTTGATTGATAAGGGTGTACTACACTTAGATAATCCAAACACACCCCAAAATCAAAATATCGACGTGTTCAAACAACCTTTCCCGAATCACTCCCCATCCACCAATCAACCGTAAGTGAACAATGTCCACACTCATCATACCATCAATCAAACTGTACCTACCCTTGAACCCTTATCTATATTCGTTGGACCATCATCCACCTCTATCGAGTCTCAAATTATTACTACCAAATCTAAACTTGTTAAAAATACTACTTAATCTACACCATCATCTTCTGAATCTACATCCACATCATTCACACCTCCTTAAGATGCCTCTAAACACACATCTGATAAACAACTAGAAACACCCCCTAAGCCTATCACTAAAAATCAACTCTCCACATCTACTACCTTAATATCCATACTTAGCTTATCTAAGAAAACCATGAAAGGACCTCAAAAACAAACCATTTCCCAAGTATTTAAAATCCCCTATTACATCATCGTAGATCAGTACCATTTACGTGACCCTCAAACCTTCATCCCACTCCCTTCCTAGAAAGTCAGTCTCATCATAAATTCGAAACCAACCCATCAAGCTTCTATATTGGGTCCTTATCCCTCATCTGTCACATTATCCAATAACCCCTTCAAAAAATAACTAAGCAGTCAATTTCTAAAACTGTCTTGCCCGAACATCAAATCAAAAGAGACCTCTTCACCATCTGCATCTACACCTATGGGGTATTATGTGACCATCCTAGATGACCTCCTCCAATAATCACTCATAATATTACCACCTCCTAAACCATCCGACCCTTGAGAATGGAAGCCTTCTTGGTATGAATTCATTGTCTCTTGTGACTATCATAAGACATAAGGACATTCTATAAAGGACTGCAGAGCCTTTCAATTATTTTCTAAGAAAATTTAGAACCCGACCCTCCTTCTTTCAGAACCACACATAAAACCAATATCTTCACCAACCAACATCTAAATCAAAATAATCCATATCCAAAGCTTCTACTCATCAGGTCAGCGCCATTATCATAAATACCCAGTCACGAAACTGTAATGATGATTCATTAGAACCAAGGAAATCCAAAATTTTTGTAGCTATACCCCCACCTCTTGAGCTGGATGCTTCATCTGATAAACCTGAAGTATCCATCTCTGTAGCTTCTAAATCATCTGATGAAACCACCACATCTAAATCCAAGGTTTCAATAATGGTTGCACCACCTCATCCACCACAGTATTAAAGGTTATTATCAAACAATTACACTAGGATCCCATCAAAATGTCACTTTATGAGTTGGCTCAAACATCCCCTTCCCATAAGCAAGCTATGATTGAATCCCTCCAATCAATATCAGTAACAAAAGATGACCCCTTCCTTTCACATACTTTGTAGGAGCCCTTAAAACATCCACATCCATATCATTTGAGCCATCGCAAATAACCTCGTTTAGACCAGAAGACCATGACTTACCACTTTTTATCACCACTCAAATCAATGATATCCTTATTAAGAGGGTCATGATTGATGGAGGTGTAACTATCAACATCATATCATCAATTTCCTTTAATCAACTTAAATTACCTCACACAGTCATTTCTCAAACTCCAATTTTACTACGAGCCTTCAATGACACTATCGCACCTATGTCAGGCACCGTTATCTTACCTCTTAAAGTCGGCATTGAAACCTTACCCAAACTCTTGTACATTATAGAAGAAGAGTTACATTACAACATGTTATTAGGATGACCTTGGATATGCACCATGCATTGTGTCCCTTCAACACTTCATCATTTTCTTAAATATGAACACGAAGGTCAGACATTTATCGTCCCTATATATCCAAATCCCTTCGTCGATTGTAATATGACATATTTCC
Organism: Taxus chinensis; assembly: GCA_019776745.2. Lineage (NCBI taxonomy): Eukaryota > Viridiplantae > Streptophyta > Pinopsida > Cupressales > Taxaceae > Taxus > Taxus chinensis. The sequence goes on along the minus strand of CM034147.1, from coordinate 200,233,852 downwards.
CGAACAACATCCTTGTGCCTAAATCCACATCTAAACCTTTTGATAAAGCATCTATTAGCATGGCTGTCCCTTCATCCAAAATACCAGATGACTCTTCCCTTGGTGACATTATACAATGCCTCATGCTGGGGGAGTATCGTCTCCTCATGCTTAACTCCATACCAACACCTAAGATGTATGGTCACCCTGATAAACAACCCATGCATGACCCCAACGTAGGATATGTTATCTCCTACAACTCCGCATATCTAAAAATGAACCTCGTTTATGGGGGACTTGACCATCTTTCATCTCAAACCATTGAATAACATCATGTCAGTCCCTTTTCATTAGGTTTTCAATCTTCATACAATCAAATTTTTTCTCGAATGGATCTTCACCGATGTTCCTAGAAGGGGTTTAGGTTTGGGTGTTATGAACAAGGAATACATGACTTAATCATCCAATACTCTCTTAAGGCACATGAAAAGGATATAAAACGTACACTACCAATTCACATGAACAAACCACATCTATACACATCACTGAGTTTGAACCATCATCATCCACCGAGTTAGAAGATACCATGGACACTGAAGACACCATATCCATCCCACCTAAATTTTTTCAGTCAAGACTATTTCCTTAGGATCCTTAACTTATCAATCCAATCACATCGTAAATAACTTCCTCTCATTTGGCCATAAATGATTGAAGAGGATTCACCCACCATCGATATCCTTCAATGGCATGACAATCAAGACATCCTTTCTCACATGGTAGCAGAGGTCATTCCCTTCAAAAATCCCTACCACCTAACACATCAACCCTTCTTAATGAATCCACCATCACCATTAACTTAGGAACTCCTTAGGAACCTCACATAGTTAAATTTTTTCAATCATTAAACCTACAAGAACTAAATTATTTCACCGCTTTCTTATTAAAATATAGCCAAGCATTCACCTTGTCATATAATGATATGCCTGGTATTGATCCTAATATCATCATTCATAATATTGTCACATACCTTGACGCCAAGCCCGTTAAACAAAAACTTAGTAGGATGTATGCCCACATGGATATCCTTATTAAATAAGAGTTACAACGTATTTTATTTGCTAACTTCATCATACCCATTGACTATCCACAATGGTTCTCTAACATCGTTCCCACAACTAAATCCTTGGGTAAGTTACATATCTGTATTGAATTCCAGGATCACAATATTGCATGCCCTAAAGATGATTTTCCCCTTCCAAACATCGATCAACTCACCAACCTAACAATTGGCCATGAAATGCTCTCCCTCATGGATGATTTTTTTGGTTATAATAAAATCCTCATCGCAACCAACGATCAACATAAAACATCATTCATCACCCCTTGAGGAACCTTTTGCTACCGTGTCATGCCATCCAGTCTTAAAAATGTAGGAGCCAATTATCAATGTGCCATGACCTATATTTTTCATGACCTCATGCATAGAATTGTTGAAGACTACGTCAATGATCTTTTAGGAAAATCTAAATGACGCAAAGATCATCTTGCTATCCTAGAATCCATCTTTACTCGCCTTATTCAATATTTTCTTCATATTAATCTCGCAAAGTGTGTCTTTGGTGTTCTCATTAGCAAAATTTTAGGATTCATCATATCTATCTGAGGTATCGAAGTAGACCCAACATTGAAATGCCTCCCCCATCCAACATTGAATGGTTGCATAGCCTTCAAGGTAAGCTGCAATCCATTCTCCATTTTATATCAAAAATTTCTGATTGTTGTCAACCGTTTCATCATCTTCTCCACAAAGATGTCGAATTTAAGTGGGATTCTTATTGCAAGAAGGCCTTTGACGCAATTAAAAATTATCTTCTCTCACCACTCGTGCTTACGCCACCTCACGAGGTGGAGCCATTCTATTTATACATATCCTCTTCAGAACATGCCTTAGGTGCTATGCTTGCTCACCATGATAACCAAGGTCGTGAATAGGTCATTATTGTATCTGTTGCACACTCCATGATTATGAAACCCATTACACCAAAGCTAAAAAACTATGTTGCCCCTTATACTTCACCACTTCTAAATTACATCACTATCTCCTTAATCACAAGACCTATGTTGATACTAGCTTCAATCCACTTAAAACCATGCACTCCAAACCTTATCACAACATAACTCGATGACTTATGCTTATGACTGAGTTCGACCTTGAGTTCATATCACAAAAATCTATCAAGGGCCAGACTATTGCAGACTAACTTGTTATTGCACCCCTTCCTGATAATGAAATTCCTCACGAATATTTTCTAGATGAATCAATTAATCATGTCGATAAATACAAATTCATACCTATTAAAATGATCCTCTTCTTTGATGGATCTAAATGCAAACAAGGGGAAGGGGCTGATGTCATTCTCATACCACCCTAGGGAATTCCTATCATGCTATCATTCAAACTTAACTTTCAATGCACTAATAATATAACAGCATATGAAGCCTTAATCATGGGTCTTACCACTGCTATCTTATTAGGTGTTCACATCTTAGAAATATATGGAGAATCAAAACTCATCATCAATGAAGTCAAAGGAGAGTATCAATGTAAAAATGAAATCCCACAATAATATAAAGCTAACATTGATTTTCTCCTCGACACCTTCGATCATTACACTATCCAAACCATTCTGCGATCCTCTACTAGGTTTGCAGACACTATGGCCTCTTTAGGATCCCTCATTCCATTAGAAAGTGAAGAACCAAAAGACATCACTAAAGTAGTCATGGTCGTTTAGAGATTAGATTACCCCACACATTAAAATGAACTTCCTCCTATTGACGTTGTTGTTAATAATCCAACTGATTTATGGTATACTAAAATCTATGACTACCTTTCTAAATCTAAAATCCCTTCTGAATTATCACAAAATGATAAATGATAATTTCTCCAAATGTGCCACCCACTTTATCATTATATGTGGTATCCTTTATAAATGGAGCTTTGAAGGTATTTTTTTAAGATGGCTTAAATCTCATGATTTAATCAAAGAAATCAAAGAAATCTATGATGGTATTTGTGGTGGTCATTTTAGTGGAAATTCCATCACTAAATGTGTCTTGCAAATAGAATACTACTAGCCTACTATCAATTAGGATTTTTGTGCATACGTTAAGAAATGCGTCAAATGCCAATTACATTAAGATCTCATCCATGTCCCTAGTCAAGCATTACAACCCGCTTAAGAGTTATGACCTTTTTCTAAATGGGGCTTGGATCTCAATCCTAAATCATCTCAACAACATCATTCCATTATCACAACTACCAAATATTTCACGAAATGGGTTGAAGCCATCCCTTTAACCTCAACTAAATTCTGACCTATCGTCAACTTCATATATCAATACATCATATGTCGTTTTGGCGTTCCACATAAAATTGTCACAGACAATGGAAAATCCTTCAAAAACAAAGAAATTAAGAAACTCTGTGATACATTCAACATCAAGCTCAAATTCTTGTCACCTTATTATACGTAAGCAAATGGACATGTTGAAGCCTCTAACAAAACACTTAATAAAATCCTTACGAAAGTAGTAGAAAATGTAGGTAGGAATTGGCATCTCCAAATGCAATTTTCTCTTTGGGCTTATCAAACTAGCATCCATAATCCTACAGGTGCTACACCTTTTTCACTTGTCTACGGCTCTGACATTTTCCTGCCCCTCGTAGTCCAAATTTCCTCACTTCATGTATCATTAAAAGACTTTATTCCCGACGAATAATTTCGGCAAGATCACTTAGTATAACTTGAATTATTAGATGAAAAATGCATAACAACCTCAAACATTGTCAAGTCTATCAATAACATGTCAAAAGAGCTTATAAAAAACATGTCAAAGAACGTGATTTTAAGATTGGTGATCTTGTTCTCAAAGAGAATCAAAATGTCACTACACTAGAATAGAGTAAATGTGAAAAGTTTTCCCTTATGTGGATCGGTCCATACGTCATCACTCATAAGTATGGGTTGGGAGCGTATCACCTTGCATCCCTTGATGGCGAACCTGAAAAGGAACTTTTGAATGCCTTGCATTTGCAATCTTTCTACTGTTAAATGATTGATCATCATAACAATAGTTATTTCTAAGATCTTATCCCATCACTAACCATCCATCTTATCACAATAATGATTTGAAAGCATGTGGTCAAGCATTACTATCCTTAATACACCTTAAAGATGGGCACCATGGATATGTTCATTGCATTTTTCACTATGGACAAGTTCCTCTTTCGCAGGAATCCCACAATGATTACATTCACCTACCTTGTATCAACCAGAAAACATGACATGGGGCACATATGTGTAGGTCACATACACACTCCTCCCCTCCTTGAAATGTTCTATTAGCGTCTTGCCATTAGCTCAAAATAAAATCAAACACTTCTATGGACGCTCTTCATCAAAAATCAAAATTAAATAGACTAATCCCTCGAATGACATATATTAAAAATACCAAAGTAATACTATAAAAAAAGTAAAAGTAGACTGATCCCTCGAAGGAAAAATACCAATCAAAATTATAGACTGATCTCTCGAAGGATGGATATCTTGCAAAAATAAAAAATGTAGACCATACACTCAAAGTATGGATACCTATGTAAAAAGGATTCCCGCATCGATCAACCTTCAAAAATTCATATATCAAAGCATCCTAGGAAATCTTCTCACATTAATCAAATTTCCCATTACAACAAGCTTCTTGCATCGATCAGTTTTCGTTAAAGTAAAATATGTAAAGATGGGGAAATTCTCTATGAACCTGTTGAAAAGGAGAACCCTCTTCCCACGTTGATCTACACATACACAAACCCCCTTTCATGTCCTAGGAAGATATAACTACATTTCATTCTTTGAGTAAGATCTTGTATAACTACCCATTGACCATATCATTTAATATTTATTGCTAAGGCTACAAATGCAAGTTATTTCACATTCTCTTATACCCATCACGTATGTATTGCATCCAATCAAGGAAATAATTTCATTTTTTTACTTGGTCTCATTAGTCATATTTTGATCAAATCCATCATGAGATCACATTTGAAGTCATGTTATACACAATCATTCAATCTCTACTTAAACATTCCATCACATTTCATAAACATACTTAACATTTTTAAGTCAACACTTCCTATCACTATATCTAATACATCTACATTAAACTCATATGTCAAACATCCATCATAATCCAACATATATAAAATCACACAAATCATCCATCATGACATCAACAAATAAAACAAACCATAACCATCATATATATATATAAAATCAAGTCTAGAATACATCATTAAAGAGTCTCAGTACATCATATATGTCTAGAGGCTTCACAAAGAGCCGTATACATATAAAAACCAACAAATATACATCATCTATATCCAGTAAAATGGATGTCATCTATAAAATCGCTAACTCAGATGGCACTCCTAATGACACCCTGAGCACTTGCATCACCACCAGCTCCTCCCTAAGGTCTCCTAGGAGGCTGACCCACGCTACCTGCACTCGCACTAGGTACTACTCCTCTTTCCGCTAAATTATGCATATAAAAAGTGTAGTCATTTTTACACCCACCAAAGAACAACAGAATCCCATGCGTGCCGACCTATCACCCAGTGGGCGTTGGGAACTCACCCAAGGCACGTGCAGGCACCAAGTCTCTCCTTTATGTGAGTTTAGTGGGAAACATCATCTATGATAGGAACTTAAAGAGAGTGAGTAGAAATGAGACATGCAATCATCATAGAGCTCAGAATAGCTTCTAGACCAATGCAGTCATTCCAGACAGAAAGATACTTAACAAATTATAGGACTGAACCAAAACAAAAAGGAAAATGCATAAGGATTCATACTCATTCCATAAACATACATGAAACAGAACTATGAAGATATATGTATGGACCAGAATCATTAATGATCATATTCAAATAAGTTGGTAACCTCATTACATCCATTAGATCCATTACAGAACATCACAGTATGGCAGACCGAAGTCATACATCATAACTGGATTTACATCCCTTAGCTCTCAAAAAGAAAATTTACAATCCCAAGCCCCTTGATGCATCCTTCTCCTATATTTTATCTACCCAACCCAATACAACTCCTTGCAGCATTTCTGCAGAGCTCTGCTCTCTATTGATCTACCTCCCTTTTCTTCTATGGGCACTTGTATTTATAGGCCTCTTGAACTGCCAAATCACCTTTCTGTGGCTTCAGATCTGGCACCAAGTGTCCCAATGTGGTCCTCCATGGGAGCATGCTCCTCCAGGCCTGAGCTCTCCACTCCTTGCCATGATGGTCTTCTAGAAGCTTCCAACGCAGGGTATATTCCTTCCTAGGCCAACCTGTCACCAGGCTGGCACCTTATCCATTCATCATGCACAGGTAGGGTCACGCTTTTCTCATGTCCTACCCGATACAAAAATACGGCTAAGTCCCGAGACCTTGTTCTACCGGCGCATATCACGGGTCCTTCTAAAACCCTCCTAGAACCCTGCCTTACACGCCTTCTCCTTGCATGCCCACCCCTCAACTTAGGTTTTGCACTGTCATGCACCTTTTTGTACTTAGTCAATATTTTAGGGGCCTAACATCACCCCACACTTTACCTATTCTCCACCCTCATGAATGCTTCTTCAAAGAAAAAAAAAATTACAATAGACTTAACGTCTTGGGAAAAGAATAAGGGAATGAAGAATTGGGAAAAATGAAAGAATGGGGAAGTGTTGTTATTACTACAACAAGAGAGGAAAATCTCTTTGCAAGTCAGCCTCCAACCTGTTCCAGGCATCGACTTCATTTTGTACTCTCTAGCAGAGGTCACCGACTAGGGCGCTTACCTCCTCAAAACCCAGTCCATCTCCTTGAGTGTTCATTGTTTCAACAATTCCTTCCAATTCCTTGCCCATGTCCTCAAGTGCATCCATCCTTCTTGTAATCTGTGGGTACAACTCCTTCAGCCGGTTTTTAATTGAACCTCGTAAGGCTTCAATAGCTTCTGAATTCTTCTCAACCTCAACTAGGATCCTCTCCCACCCCCCTCTATTTCCTTTGTTCTTCTCTTAGAATCCCTTGAGCGCTACCTCATGAGTGGCGACCAGAATACTTTCCACTCTATCTCTGTTTACACAATTGTCTTACGTGGCCTCAACAATATGGGTAACATTTTTCACATTAGGAAGAACTTTGCTATACTCTACAATGATTTCTACAACCTTTAATTTGTCCTCCTTTTCTCTAGGCACTGCTACTTCTTCACAGATTCTAAGGCCAATGGTTGCCTCTCCATGGTGAGGATGTGTTAAGTCCTCAAGGCACTCTAGGGTAGATCCATACTTCTACGTGGGTGGTGTTAGATCTAGATACTTCAACATAATGGCATTTGTGATGGATTCTACCTTCTTATACACCTCGCATACCTTTCCCTTCTCATCCCTTAACTCACACTTTAGTTGGGCACTGATTAACTCATTCTTTTTAAGTCCTTTATCCTTTCTTCGGGCTCTTCTTCCTTCTTCTCCAGTTATGCCTCTAGAAATTTTACCCTGTCGTTCCTCACGAATAACCCAACTTTTACTTCAACTGAGACCTTGTTTAGTGCATTACAGACTTATTCATCAGAAAGCTGTTGAGGTTCACCAAGGGGTTGTCTCCTTTTGACTCAAGCACTACTTCCATTATTTCCCCTTGGCTTACTTCAAATTCAGGCTCGTCGATGTGGGACTCAAATGCCCATGAAAGCATATTTCTTGTCTACAGGTAGGCTCCTTCTGCATCAAATGATGTCATGGCTAAGAGTTGTTCCATTGGGATAGTGCTTTGGAACCACATGCACAATACCTTGTTTGGATCATCAATATAGCCCATTCTAGGTCTCTGGATCTCCTTGCGCCTTCCTCCTATGTGAGTGCCCTTAGGAATACATTACCGTCAAACTGGGGCCTCCTCATGTGCTGCTGTGATCTTTTCCCACTTTCTTTTATCTTCATTCATTATCAATCAGCGCTGCACTCCAACTCTTCCACCATAAGGTTCAATGATTTTCTCCACTTCTTTCTCAGCTGCCTTGTTTGCTTCTCCTTAGTGAGGCTTGGAGTCCTTTGATTCTTTGTGCTAACCTCTTCACTTCCTCCCATGTCCTGGGTGCCCTCCTCCTCCTGGCTGCCCTTCCTTCACACAAAGCGATAGTCATTCTTCTCCTCTTCACCTTCTTCTCCCAAATCATGCATGCTAAAAACAAGTGGTTCTTGGTCTCCTTCAGGTTCATCTTCTTCATCATCATCCCTCTCACCCTTGTAGTTCTCCAAGCTCTCTGTGTCCTCTGAATCTACCTCCTCCATTACCTTCTGTTTCTTCCTAACTGGGGATTCCAGTATAGGAGATTCTACTTTCTCTTCCTCCCTCTCCGATGACTCCTCCTTAGTTATGGGATTTTCTGGTTCTGGTGTCTTTTCCTTGACTGGAGACTTTTTCCTGCCCGAGTAAATACTTGTTCTAGCACTTGTTCTCGGGGTGCCCACCATTTGTGTACCTTGGACACTTGGTGCCTTTTTATTTATCTCTTCCATCTCCTTTTTCTTGGGCATGGTCTTCTTTCTACCTGTTGGGTCTTCAGGTATAGATACCTCATTTTCAAGATAAGTGCCCTTCTCAAACTTGGGCCTTATGCGAAGGTATACATGTGCCACAGACCTCCCTGCAATAGGTAGAGTCAGAGGTCTCATCATCTGAACTTCATGTGATACGTACTTTTCCACGTACATGTGCTTGTTGGGGTAGACCAACGTCCTACGCATCTCCCTATGGTCCCGATCCACATTTCCAAGGTCAAACTTCAGCTTCTTGGATTCCTTGAATCTATTTACTCCCACCTAGAAGTACTGAGCAGTGAAGGAAAATGGAAGTTTACACCATGGGCTCATGTTTTCATCAACCAACTTAAATCTGCCAATGCAGAAGTGTTGGTATACTACAAATTTAGTTTCTCCCTTTGTGAGCACTGGCAGTTGTTCTGGGATCCTCCACTCTACCCCGAACACATTCCTCAAGCACGTATACCACTTCTCAAGATGCACCTTGTGAATGGCTGTCATGCTATCACAAGTGTATTTTTCAAATCTCTTTGCGGGTGAGGGGTCTTCCTCTGGGTACTCCCAAATGAACTTATCTGCCGCATCTGGCACTCCGATCTCTGAAAACACAATAGTCAAGAGGACATTGCCGAAAAGTATCTTGTCACCTTCCTGCGCGCTACTGATTATCTCATCTGTGATGTACATGGACAAGTTGTAGATGGCGCCTTCTGATATCCTTCTGTAAACATTGAGCCATGACTTGTTCACTTGTGTCCACCTCTCTTGGTCATTAAGTTTGGTTACCAGGCGCGCGACCATTCTCATCACCGGGTCTTGGATATCTGCAATATCAAAGTACCTTGACCCCTTCTTGTATGCATATGCGGCGATGGTTTCTTTGATGGCTTCTTTTTCACATAGGTCGTCCTCTATACTTTCTCCTTCACAGATGAGACCTGTGAATTTTGAAATCAGCTGAGGAGTTATGCGCATCTTGTGCCCCGTGAAGTGAAAGTGGTCTTCGTGTACACACGACATCAGCCACTGATAGAGGCACTCAGGCTTCCCAAAGTAGGGAAACTCATAGAGTTGCAACAATCCCGCCTTCTCCAACTTCACTTTTACTTCGTCGCTATAAATGGGTAACCCTTCTGGTGTCCTCTTGTTTTTTAGGCACACTAACTCCAGCGCCATTTCTTTTTCAGTCACATTTGTGTGATGGTTATAATCTCTTACTGCCATTTTTCTTAAATGGGACTCCCACTCCTTTCCAAGCAAAAACCCATATGGGTACTGCATTTCTGCATACCATTCTTCATTGGTACTTGCGGTAGTTTCTTGTTGTTTTCCCTTGCCCTTGCCTTTTCCCTTCTTAGGTGTTACAACTGGTTTCTTGGGTGCCATTGTGTAGGTTATCTTTGCACTTCAACTTCTCTTGCTCTACTTCTCTACCCTTTCCAAGCTTAGATCTCAAACTTGTGAAGAAAATCCTTTTCAACCCATGCCCTAGCTGCCAAACCCTAACTAGAATATCCCTTTCACAAGATGGCACTTCTCCACAACTCTCTCTACACCCATGAACTACTTCCCTCCTGGTTTGCAGATCCAAACTAGTCACTCACGGTTAAATTTTTCCAATTTTTCTTCACACGGATCAACTCTGGAAACCCTAGTTTGCAAAATCTCTTCCTTCTTTATATTTACAATGTAAATAATGAAATGTCCAACCTTCTATTTATAGTTTTTCCCACTTTTTAACATTAAATGCTACCTCACCTACCACCATACTTCAACACTTAATGCATATTTTTCAACAAAACCTGACTTTAGCACCTTAACTCACGCGCCCAACCTTGTGCGAATAATCCCCCAACCTTCTGGCATGCAACCAATCCATCTTGATAGGAGACTCTTGCGCATGCGTCACCAGTGCCGAAGGTACTTCCGTCATGATTTTTGCTCTCGCCTACCTCGTGTTGCTTTTGCACTTCTTCCTCTCTTGTACATGGATCCATAATGTAGCCTTACCCTGACACCAACCATCATTTTTCACCTTTCCTTCCATGCACTTCCTTCCCCAAGGCCATCCAATCAGGCTTTCCAACGCAATCCCTCCTAGTGCTTCACACTTTGCAATTTCTTCCACCTTACTCCACCCCACACTAAAATGATGTGCGGTCCTCTGCACATTCACAACCTTCAAAAAGTAACGAGGTTACCGTCACCCAAGGCTGTAAAACAAAACAACAACGAGAAAGGGAAACACAAGGAAAGAAAGGAAAAAAATGCACTAAAGGGAATCCTAAATTATCTGGCAACACTGCCTTATTTACAAACACCAAGAAGACTTATTTATAGTAGGGCTTCAACCTACTCCCATTGAAGTGTCCTGGTAATCTCATCCCATCCAGTGCTTGTAACTGGCATGCGCCTGAGTCAAGAATGTACGAGATGATGTAGGGACCCAACCAATGCACCTTCAACTTCCCAGGATGGCGCAAAAACTTTGAATCATATAGTAAGACCATCTTCCCAACCTCAAACTTCTTGTTCTTAATGTGACAATCATGCCATGCCTTTTGTTTTTCTTTTTCAGTTGTTTGGCTCCACCTGGCTAATGATCATCTCTCATCCAATTGCATTAATTTGTCTATTCTTTCCTCCAGTGCTTGTTCATCATCTAATCCTCCTACACATGCTATACGTAGTGAAGGCAACATAAATTCAACTGGTAGGATAGCCTCCGCACCAAACACCAATTGAAATGGTGTGGCCTTATTCAACCTCTTGTAGGTTGTCCTATATGCCCAAAGAATGGCTGATACTTTGTCATCCCAATCCTATCTACCAACATCACAGATCTTAGTCAACGTGTGACTAAGTATTTTGTTAAACACCTTAGCAGTTCCATTTGCTTGAGGGTGATAGGGAGTAGTTTTGTGATGGGCCACCATGAATTCTGATAACAAGAATCCTGACCATTTCATTGAGGAAGTGCGTACCTCTATCACTTGTCAAACTCAATGGGCATCCATACCTGCTGATTATGTTTTCCCATAAAAATCTAGCAGTTGTAGCTGCTGTACAATCCTTTGTAGGTGCTACCTCTGCCCACCTTGTCAAATAATCAATGCAAGTGAGGATATACCGTGAACCAGTCCTTCGTGCCACTGGCGAGATTGGTCCGAAAAAGTCGATAGCCCACTTCTCAAATGGTTCCATGCTGGCTATTGGTCGCAAGGGCATTTCATCCCTTTTTCTAGGTTTTCCAAGGTGCTGGCAATGGTCACAGGCCTTGCAAAACTCAATGCAATCTTGATAAATGGTCTCCCACCAAAGCCCTGCAAGTAGAATCTTCCGTGCGGTTGCATTTCCCATATAGTGTCCTCCTGCAATCCCACCATGCGCCTCTTCCATAATTGTAATGTGCTCATGTTCTAGTATGCATCGGCGTAGAACCTCATCACGACCCATTTTGTACAGATCTACACTAATTAGCATGTAGGGCACGACACGTATGGCCAACTTCTTCTTCTCCAAGGCCTTCATTCCATCTGACGCCACACCTGTTTTAAGAAATAATGCAATGTCCTCCAAATCCAAGGGCGCGTGCCGCAACCTAAATAGTTGCGCGTCTGGCATAGTCTCTTCAATGCTCTGCACGTCCTCTCCTGAATCAATCCTAGACAAATGATCAGGTCTGGAATTACTTTTACCTAGTTTGACAACTACCATGAACTCAAATTCTTGGAACAATAGTACCCACCGACATATGCACCCTTGTAGAATGGGCTTGTTCACCAAGTATTTCAATGCCATATGGTCAGTGTAAAATATAAATGGAGTTGCCAGCAGATACTGTCTGAACTTGTGAAGTGCGTAGATCATTGACAATGCCTTGCGCTCAGTCGTAGTATAATTCTGCTCTGTTGGTGTCAACTTCCTACTTGCAAAGCACAAAGGATGATCAACAATCCCTTCACCAGGTTGTGCAAGTACTACTCCAATGGTGGTTCCTGAGGCATCCACATGAACATGGAAAGGCTTATCCCAAGAAGGGAAACATAGGATGGGCACGGTGACAAGCCTATCCTTCAAAGTGTTGAATGCCTTCTACTGCACCTCTCCCCAATGAAAGGAACTTTTATGTCTAAGAAACTCTTCTAAAGGTGTAGAGATCTTGGCATATCCCTTGATGAACTTCCTGTAGTACCCTGTATGCCCAAGAAATCCGCGCACTGTGCTTTGACTAGTAGGCTCCCCCAATCCTACAATTACTGTAACTTTGGCAGGATCTACTAACAAACCTTCTTTACATATGATGTGCCCCAATAATGTCCCGAATGGGGTAGCAAAGACACACTTCTTAATGTTGAGGGATATCCTCAACTGCCGACATCTCTCAAACATCAACCTTAAGTTGTCACAATGGTCTTTTACTAACCCATATACTGTCCAATCATCCAGATAAACTTGAAGAAATTTGTGGATGAAGTCCTAGAATGCCTGTACCACAATGCGTGAGAAAACAACGGGTGCATTATTTAACCCAAAAGGCATGACCGTATATGCAAAGCTTCCCCACTCAGTGGCAAAATTCATCTTCCCTTGGTCTTCTTTGGTAATTCGGACTTGGTGGTACCCCAAAAAATCCATCCGTGAAGGAATAAATTTCACGCCCAGCCACTCCTTCCAAAATTTCTTCAATGAAAGGGGTTGGAAAAGGATCGATGACACAAACTGCATTTAACTCCCTATAGTCCACACAGATCCTTATCCTTCCATCCTTCTTGATGCTAATTACCATTGGACTTATCCACTCTGACTCTTCAACAACTTCAATGATGCCCGATGCTATCATCTTATCTATTTCTTCCTTGACCTTCACGCGCAGGTTAGGATTCATTCGGTATGGTCTCTTCCAGACTGGGTGTGCACCCTCCTTCAACTTAATTCTCATTTCCCCCAAGGAATGGTGAATGCCTTTGAGTTCATGATACCCACGCGGGAATAAATCCTCAAACTCACGTAAAAGATCAATGATCTTGGAGACTTCCTTCTCTGACCAATAGTCTCTGATGATAGCCTCTTTAGGCTCTTCTTCTGAGCCGATGTTAACCTTCTTTGTCTTTAAAGGTTCATGATAGGCACACATTTGTTCATCAACACTGTCTAACACCTCGTGCCTCCCTACAAAATGGTCAACATCCAAGTTTTCCACTTCTTCCCCATCAATTATATAAACCATCTTTCCTTTTTCTTTTTCCACACACACGCGCTCAAGTTGGACCTCTTCTGGTTATGTATCCTCAAAGCATGCCTCCAAGCCAGGTTCACCTAGCAAGTCTAGTAGCCTATCTTCTTCCATGGCACTATCCCCAATGGTAAGGTACTTGACAACCTGCAATGCCTTTTCCACAAAGGATTTTGTACTTTGATACTCGAATGTTTGAATGAGATCAGCCACTAACTCTTGCCAATTCCAATCTGATGCGCATGTCTCAGCGTGAATGTACCATACATGCATAACCTTGTAATGTAGAATATAACTTGTGAACCCATAATGAAGGTGGTAATGCTTCTGTGCTTCCTCATCCCTATCTCACATCTTGGATATGGAAAGAAGTGGGTTCCTTACCATGGTAGTATTTTATAGCCATGGGCGTGTTGCTTCTAGAAAACCTTACAGAGAAGGAAATTCTCACCTCGCGCCATTCCAAGAGGTTCTCCTCGATGTGTAGCCCACCAGCGTGCAATAGTTCCGAGTAGGACATAATTAACATCTCTCTTCATTCCTTCTTCCATTTCTTCCATCTCCTACAAAAATTCTCGGGAAGGCTCTTCTAGAAGTAACTTAGGTAGTTTCTTTCCTCCTAGGTGCCAGACTGTACACACCTTTGTCACCTTGGTCACCGATCCTCTCAAGTGTCATCTGATCAACTCATAGGTCCCATGTGCCCAATTATCACATGCTATACTTGTGGTGTCACTTAAGGACTGAGCATCCTCAAATTGGATAACTCCCTCTGTGGGATGAATTATCTCTGGATCCCTGATTGAGCGCACATATATTCTATCTAGGACCTCTTTTCCCAGGGGTTCAATATAGGGTGTTAATTTTCCATCAGCCAGGGGTATGATGACCCATTCCTCCTCATTTTCAAAACTTATGTATCCCTTGTTGAACTGAAGATCCACATTGTTCTTATAGCACCATGGGCACCCAAGTAATGCTGGGAAATTGTCTGCCTCGGCGAGCGCCAAGACTTCAAAGTCCCCAGTAAACTTAGCCCCCTGAATGGTGATAGCTACATCTTTTAAGACACTGATGGGAATTGCCTTCATTTTGTTCACCATATACAACACATTCGAAGATGGCTGTAATGTAGGTCTTCCCATCTGATGCCATGCATCCAAGGTGAGAACATTGACCTCCGCACCTGTGTCAATGAGGATATTACTAAGGAGCCATCCATCCATGACTGCATTTAATGTGATCTCCTTATCATAGTCAAGGCTGTGAGGGGGAAGGTTTGCATGCAAGACCTACCTCTCACGCTCTTCTCTGGTGCATGTGGTACCTTATCTCTCAACCATACTCCTAGCAAGGGAATAATATTCTCTTGCCTTAGCATTTTACATACTTCCTTGACCTCATCCAGGTCATCCTTTGGTGCCTCAACCTTCCTTCTTTGCTCCTCCCTCCTGGACTGCTCCTTTAGACACTGGATTTCTCCTTGTAAACTCTGAATGACATCCATGGTTTCTTGATATACCTCCTTTTGATGCGTAGGGTCTGGGTACTTCCCATGTACCACTTCTTCTCTTGAAACCAAGGTTCTTCTGCCTTGGCATTTCCTTTGCATGCGTGGCCTCTGCTCTTGTTGTTACCATAACAGGTTCCAAGCCTACATCATGTGTCACCCGTGGCATCCATTGTGTGTCAGCCTTCTTAATGCTTACCATTGCAACACCCTTGTCTTTCTGGTGCTACTGACTCATGTGCTCAAACAACTTAGGGCACTCCTCATACTTGTGCTTCTTCCCACCATGAGCACTGCAATAAGTTTGGACACTCGCGCTTGTAGTGGTCTGTAGATCCATAATTAAAATAGGTTCCATGTGGGAACTCACTTCTTCCTCCGCAGTTACCATGACCATGGAATCCTCCATGAAATCCCCTTCCGCGCATGCCTCCATCTACGTGCTCTTCATAATGTCGATCATCACCCTTAGAACCACTTGCAAGGCTAGTTTGGCACACACCAAGATCAATGGCCTCATGAATCTGGTCAATCAAGCCTACAGTCTTTAGTGTCATGGGATGTGGAGTACAAGATCTTGCAATAGCAAGAAACATTCTTATGGATTACACACTGTAGTAGAGGGCACCTACTTGCATCATGGTCCCCATGAAAATTTCACAATCTACTGCTATAGCGGCATATACCAACTTCCTAGGGAAATTATCCTTGACATGCCCCTCTACTTCACAATCTGTACACCATATACCACTGCGAGTCTTATGGGCTTAGTTTGCAGAAAAATTCTCCTGCTGCTTAGCCATAGCAGTGATTTGAGCTTCCAGAAATGGGCTAACACCAGTGTCAATGCTCCCAATAGCTTCAGTGCATAGAGCAGCTTCCAATGCCTCGCATGGGTCTGTGAAAGTCTTATGAGATAATGCCCTTCTAAATGGTGTTATCAACCCTCCAAAAAACCATTGAGCATGCTGTGAAGGGTGAATGTCATAGGACAACTTTGACAGGAGGGTTTTGAACCATGCATCATACTCCCGCACACTCTCTGCCATTCCCTGTTGGATCTCCTTGAGAGCATTGATGATCTTCTGCTCAAACTCAGGGATGTGGAATTCTGCTAGGAAGGCATTTTTCAATGCGGTGTAATCTACCACCATCTGATGGGGGTCATACTTCCTATACCAGCTATGTGCACGCCCTTGCAATGTCATTGCAAACTGACTGGCCTTCCACTCTGGGGTTGTGATCCCCTTTACGCACCATAGCAGCTCACACTTGTGAACATGCTCCGTAGCATCTTCAATACCTTTGTAATCTGGCAAATGTAAAGACATCTCAAAGAAGACTTGAGGAGGTGGTTGGGGCCCTTATCCTCCTGATCCAGTTCCTTGACTTCCTCTGGTGTTTCCTCCTCCACTGGATCCACTAGATCCACCAGGTCCTGTGCCCCCAGTCCCACCAGTTCCACCTCCAGATCCTCCTGCAGCTAGTAATGGGCCTGAAGTAGTTGCGCCTAGGGTCCCCAACATCCCATTGAACTATGCACCAATCGTCTATGAGATTGTGCCACTTCCAGATGTGTGTCCCGTGCCACTCCCTGAAATGTTACCCAAGCCTTGTGTATTTTCTCCTTGTCCAAAAATTCCTCTGAATACTAGAATAATATGCACAGCCATAGAAGTAGGAAATGAAAAATTGTATCTCCTGGGCATGGATCAGTCACTTCCACCGATACCAACTGGGTTAACGATACTCCTTCCTTGATTTGGAAAACCAAGTGCCAAGGTCCGGTCACTAGGTGGGTTCAGATGCGCACCGATGATTCTTCTTTCTCCAAGAGACAAAATCTCATCAGAAGCCAAAGGGGTCTCTCTCCTACGCTTGCCAAGATGGGGTAGCATAAAACACTCAGGTTCCACGTCCTCTGCGTGAACCTCAACTCCTTCCCACAACGTCTACCTCCATAAATCCATCACACAAGTTGCAACCTTGCATTGTCTAACAATCTCCCTTTCACTCGCTTTACTATACCTGAGTCATCTCTCCTCCCTTTCTTTCTCAGTCGCAATGTCTACCATCCTCCTCCACCCTAGTTTCCTCACCCAGTGCTTAGAATGGTTTAGCCGACCATCGGAAATGCCTCTAAACTCATGGTAATGATCAAGATCTTCATTGCCAGGGAATAACATGTAGAAATGATCCTCTGGGCTCCCTCAGAAATTCAAACTCAGCAACTTCTGGACAAGAATACGTGGAAATAGCATATTCCAGGGTGTAGCTAGCCAACACTCCTTTCCACCAATGATCCACAACATGAGTCCACATCAGATCTACATCTTGTAGCCTCTGGTACTCTTCTTGGGTCCACATGCATGATCTATAATACCAGCTTGATCTAGATGCATATGCCGAGAGCCATTCATACAACTCTACTGGGAAGCAACAGAAAAAAGTTTCATACAACTCATGGTAGAGGTTCTCTTCTACCCATCTACGTGCATCAAACTCAGGTCTAGTGCTGAATCTCTGAGAAAATTCATCCTCCATGCTCTTAAACCATGTTTCAACACCTTCCAAGGTTAAATGCTCTGTCATCACTCATTGCACAGATCATGATGTATGTCATTTCCCACTACAACTTCGAAAAGAGGTCCCAGAAATGGAACCAAGATGTAGTCATTTTTACACCCACCAAAGAATAAGGGAATCCCATGCATGCCGGCCTATCACCCAATGGGTGTTGGGTGCTCACCCGAGGCACGCACGGGTGCCGAGTCTCTCCTTTATGTGAGTTTAGTGGGAAACATCATCTATGATAGGAACTTAAGGAGAGTGAGTGGAAACAAGACATGCAATCATCATAGAGATCAGAACAGCTTCTAGACCAATGTAGTCATTCCAGACAGAAAGATACTTAATAGATTATAGGACTGAACCAAAACAGAAAGGAAAATGCATAAGGATTCATACTCATTCCATAAACATACATGAAATAGAACTATGAAGATATATGTATGGACCAAAATCATTAATGATCATATTCAAATAAGTTGGTAACCTCATTACATCCATTAGATCCATTACAAAACATCACAGTATGGCAGACCGAAGTCATACATCATAACTAGATTTACATCCCTTAGCTCTCAAAAAGAAAATTTACAATCCCAAGCCCCTTGATGCATCCTTCTCCTATATTTTATCTACCCAACCCAATACAACTCCTCACAACGTTTCTTTAGAGCTCCACTCTCTATTGATCTACCTCCTTTTTCTTCTGTGGGCACTTGTATTTATAGGCCTCTTGAACTGCCAACTCACCTTTCTATGGCTTCAGATCCATGATGCCAAGTGTCCCAATGTGGTCCTCCATGGGAGCATGCTCCTCCAGGCCTGAGCTCTCCACTCCTTGCCATGATGGTCTTCTAGAAGCTTCCAACACAGGGTATATTCCTTCCTAGGCCAACCTGTCGTTAGGCTGACACCTTATCCATTCATCATGCATAGGTAGGTCACACTTTTCTCATGTCCTGCCTGATATGCCAAATACGGATAAGTCTTGAGACCTTATTCTACCAACGCATATCATGGGTCCTTCTAAAACCCTCCTAGAACCCTGCCTTGCATGCCTTCTCCTTACGCGCCCACCCCTCAACTTAGGCCTTGTGCGCTCATGCACCTTTTTGTACTTAGTCAATATTTTAGGGGCCCAACAAGTTCTCCTAACACTATCTCTCTCTCCCTCTGTTGTGGCCTTCTTGACTATCAACTTTTCCACTGCCACTGTAACTACCAAATCTCCATCTACACCTCATCTTCCTCACCCTCATCATCATTAATCTAAATAGTCTCCTTTATTCTCTCAACTCGAGCATGTACTCTCCTCACTTTCTACACCACTTGAGTCCTCTCGAAAGCTCCAAATGTACGAGACCACCAAGGTCCATACTTAGTTGTGACCCCTACATCATCAATCAATACTATATATCCATCATCATTTGGGCCCATGGCCCCACACTCCTCGATAATCATGAAAGGTTTACCCACAACTACCTTGGGAGTCTCTGTAACTCCCTCCTCTCATCTATACTGTACTAGCTCCTCAAGAACATCCTGTACTAATCCAAACTGCCATCTAACATGGCTAAATTAAACCATCTCATACTCACCCCCTCTCCACACATGTACCCACGTGTCTTTTTGTGTGTCAAGAAGCTCATGCTCATACATAGGCCACTCGTGAAAATCTTAGTAAGGTCTCCAAATGAAATCTCCAATCTGTAGCCTTATCACCATGTTCCTGTAGTAACTCACCATCCTCTTCAATCTACCCATATCCTACCTGCACCTCATAAATCTTGATCTCTATCAGCTATCCCCATGGTAATCCCTGTGGTTGAGTAATGGATATGTGCTCGTACGCCCAACACTGTAACAAGAAAGTAATATCAATCTCGTACCTCTTGTGAGCCTTCCAAGCCCGCATCTCTCGATATGTCTATGCTAACAAAGTGGGTGCCCACTCAAACAATTTCTGATGCTCCATCATATCAACAATAACCCTAGTCATCATCCAAGGAAACTTGCTGCGTCCAAAATCAAGTAAGGAGAAACATGATATGGCCATCATCATCATCATCATCTTACATCCCTCTCTCGAAGGAAATTATAATGCTTGGAATGCAAAACCTCCAAACACATACTTCACATCATCCACACCATCATCGTATGACCTCCTCATAACATCCTATCTCTCAGAATCATCAATAGTGTATATAACCTCTCCTTGGATCGATAGTCTCATAATTTGATGTATATTCTCCAACGTAATATTCGTTTCCCCAGTGGGTAACCAAAAAATGTAAGTGGAAGGATTCCACTGCTCCATCAATGCTAACGTCAAACCTTGACATCTATTGGTATGCAAAACCTCCAGACACATAATTCACATTATCCACCTCATCATCATATAACCTTCTCATAACATCCAATTTCTTAGACTCATAAATAATGTATATACCCTCTCCTCGGATTGGTAGTCTCATAATCTACTGTACATCCTCCAATGTAATAGTCATTTCCCCAGTGGGTAACAAAAAGGTGCAAGTAGAAGGATTCCACCGCTTCATCAATGTTAACATCAAACCTCGACATCTATGCACCCTCTTATAATACCTCATACCTCCCAAACCTACTGCCTCCACATGCTCCCAATCCTCATCTGACATATCATTCCACACCTCATCCAAAATGATAGGGATCCTGTTACGGATCATCATCTTTGCATCCACCTATTTACACAAACACATAAATAAACATTAACACACATATAAATATGAAAAAATTCAAAAAACTTCATAAAAACTCAAAACTATCACTTAACATAGTCAACTACAACTTTACCAGTCAAATCATCGACGATTCATCTCAATCGTTAGTGATCACATGAATCACCAATGATTCCTATGATTTCAAAGTTCCAAAAGCATACAACATCAAAACAATGAAAAATTCTATGCAAAATTCATAAACGACCAAAATTCAAAATCAAACAGGTAAAAACTAGCCTACCTCTGCTTGTGTGGGTTTCCGATGCCTACTGGAGGATGTCATTTCACCCAAATCATGTTTTTCTTTCTCCAATCACATTTTATTCACTCTCAAATCATGCGGGTTTGTTTGCACAAATGAACTATTCACCACCCAAACGGATATTTATAGCCCATGTAATTGATTTAATACTAATCACCGATGATTTATTAAATCACAGGTGATTCACTTAAATCGCCCGTGATTTTTCCTATTTTACACTTCCACATTTATTTTGTCCAAATCACCTCATAATGACACATTTTTCAAACATACTACATCTTTGTAAGGACCCTAATCCTCGGAAATTCAAAACATCAAGTAAATCAAAATGATCCTATCTTTTTCACCTACCTTCGTCGATCATATGTCTATAGGAGCTGAACTCCTTGGTTCCCCCTGTCAATTAACCCCACGATAGTACCCTCATTTTTTTGTCCCTAGGACTGGGGCACCCTTTTAAAATGAAACACATATAACACTCGTATAACCAAACTATCAAACTAGTGTTCCTTACACTACGTTGCAGTTACCCCATTTTGAGGGGGGATCACCCATACAAATCAACTTGTATTTATTTATGTCTAGCACTCTGCCTACGTCAAACTACTAGACAAAAGGGGAAAATGTAGACACCAAAAATTTGCACTCTTCATCCCCTTCATCATTTATTTATCTAAGTCATCATTTAACACTCATAAAACACCTTATCCTAGGTCATAACCCTTTATTATATTTACCGTGCCTAAATATCCCTTCTACAATGTTGAACATAGAAAATTGACTAAGACCTTGAGAACAGAGGTTTGTGCATGCAAGAGGCATTACAAAAGAAATGCACATGAGGACATGTGCACATGGAGGATAGGGTTTCCACACTAGAGTTAGACAAGAATGCACACATGAAGAAGAATGGACAAAAAAACACCTAGCCAATTTTGGGGCATGATTCTAAGTATAAAGATAGCATAGGAAACACCTAAGAGAAGAATCCATGTAGGAGGTTCCCATTTTTAGAGTAGGGAACTAGCAGTTTAAAATGAAGTATGAAGACTTGGAGGCCACGCAAGGCTATTTTGGGACAAGTAGAAGGACAAGCATCATGTAATTTTTTGAGCTAATAATAGATGTAGAACTGCAGTTATATATTGATGATTTATTATTAGAAGAGCTTGCATGCTCTCTGGTTATTCTTGTAAGTGGTGCATGGCTATTATTAGTATGCATCCTGTTTTGAGGATGCTTAGGTGCTGAAAGGAAAGTCCCCACCCATATATATATGTATTGATTTGCATGGTTTAGGGATCGATGCTTTAGAGTTATGCTGCTAGTTTATGAGCACACATGACTTATGATGACATTATTATGTATGTATTCAAATTCTGTGTTTTAAAATAATTAATACAATGAATATTTATGGGTGGATATTGGTTGTTGACATATCTATAACTATTTTTTGTATGGTAAACCTAATCTTGATTCTTTTATAAGTCATTCTTGCATAGGATTATGATCTAGATCTATTTATGGTTTATCACTTCGTTGTTATTACGGATATGGAATATATCTATGTGTGTGATTATCATGCCAACTCCTTGACAAAGCTTCCATAAAAGAGGGACCTGATACCCTTGCGCGCTTCGGGTGAGCGCTCAGTTATGGCTGAGTGATGTGCCAGCGTGTTGGTTGTAAAATTTGATTTTTTGAAAACAAGCAACAATCAAGGGACAACAATCCCTCCTCTTTATGGGAGAGGTTCCCTTATTGAAAGCCAAAAACCTTATTTACAGTATAAACATATGTAAGATATTTTGGTGAGAATTTTGATACATTAAGATGCATTTGTAAAGGGTTTCCAATACAAAAAAGAATAGGAAAAGTCAGGACTGATATTTAGAGATTGGGAATAAATAACACTTTTAGATATATAGATTGCAAAATGATATCTTAATGATGCTCCAATAAAATGATAGAATTTAGACTATGCATATAAAGCACATGACATACATGTATTAGACACAAAGTTCCAGATACATTCATCAACTGAAAGACACAAAGTTCTTGATTTTAAACACACACAACCTTATATGAATCAGATAAAGAAAATAAATAGAAGAAACACGAGAAAGGGTGAAGCTCCTCCTATATTGAGTATTTCAATGTTCTCTTTTTACATCTAGATATCAAAATCTTGATCCCTTACAATAATGAGAAAATTTCTTTAAATAACCTCAAGAAATGGTTACAAAGGTCCTTTTCAATTTCCCTTCTTTTAATTCAAATATTAGTACCTAATTAAATATTACAAACCTGACTTATCTCTTGTTTATACAAACAAGGGGATAAAGTCACCTTAACTTGGTACTTAAAAATAAGAAAAGAAAGAAACTAGGAAGTCGAAACACTGATAGATGCACTGACAACTTTTTTTGTCTTTAACACCTGATTTTTGAATAATTTTAAAGTAGCAACTATGTCCATTCCCCTAGGAATTGTTGTATTGGCAGTGGCATGAGTCTAACTGCCCAAACACTTCTCCATCTCCTTCTCAAATTCTACATCGTCTAAGAATTATTTTTTGGCATCTGTGATGATAGCGTATAGAATGTAAATCTCTTTCATTTTATCCTTAGACATGGTATCTTGCTTAAACAAGTCTTCTCTGACAAAAGCCTTGAATTGAGATTTGATTTCTTGAACAATGAATTGATCATTCAAACCTTCCTTGAAGATTCAACAATGTATATCTGAGAAGGTAGAGGATACAAAGATTTTAAAAGCTTCTCCTTTCTGTAAAATGTTTCTGAGTTCACCAATGGCTTCTTTCAGAACTTTTATTTTCCAGTCAATGCTGAAAACCCATTGTTTGGAAAAATTATGTTTAACATCATCAAAAACCTTGTTAGCCAAGAGAATCTGCACATCAGTCTCACTCATCAATTTAAGATATTGAATGCATTCGATCCATAATTTGAATTCCCTATCCAGCCCACCGAGTGTAGTAGAAAACTTCAGCTGAATCTTGGAAATTTTCTCATGTGTTTTGAATGCCTCCTCAATAAAATTCAAGCCTATGATAATTAAATCATCAACCATAGCTTCCATTTCTTTTCCATATGTAGCATGCTTGTGGATGTCTTTAATGACTTGAATTTCATCAGGGGATAGGATGGCAGGAGGTGGGATGGAAGCTAAGGGATTGGGATCAAGAACCTTATCTTCTGCCAATAAGGACTTGATGAAACTAGAAAAAATTTGATTCTGCTCCTCTAATTGCTCATGTGTTTGCTTCACCTTCTCAACTCGTTCAATCACCCTAAACAATATCTCCTTCAGATTATGTACATCACTTTTTAGAGTTGATTCTCTAAGGGGAATTATTTTCAATTCCAGATCACCTAGTGATAAGTTCTTTTCGTCTTTATCAGACTTGGGTTTTACAATTTCTATGAACTTTTGACCATGAGAATCTAAAATTAACCTTGAGGTAACCTTAGCCTTCTTAGCTGGGGGAGGAGGAGTAGTGCCTAGAAGGGATGCCACTGCATCAAAATTTGGAGGAGCTATACTTGGAGTGGCCTTCCTTTTCTTACTTTCCAGAAATGGTTGTACTCAGGAGAATGAGGAACTAGAACTGGAAGGAAAAATGGGCCCAAGTGTAGAGGCACTCATAACGCTTAGTGTTTGAACAACATCCACTTCTTATACAGAGGCATCAATTGAAGTAGAATCAGGATTTTCCTTAGTAGACATAGACCCTGAAACCATTTCCTCTGATTGATCTTCCATCACATTACCTGTTTCAGGGGCGTTCACTTCAAGCTATTCCTGCTCCTTATCTTGGCTATAATCTTTGTCATCTAAATAAATAATTGTTTCCTTTTCTTGAGCTTTCCCGGGAGAGGATTCACTTTCTTGGATGACATCAATTGCCCTATCTTCTTTCTTGATTTTCCATTTCTTAGTATACACTAGAGTTGAGGATTCTGGAGGAGAGGAAAAAAATTGCTCAACTGTTTCGGGAGAAGACACAGGTATCTCCTTTTGAGGGGTAGGGGTATCATGTGAAGTGGACCTGGATTTCCTTGCCCTAAATCCTTTTATCTTCCTATCAAGCCAAAGTCTAGTTCTTACCAGGACAGGATTATTCATCTCCTTTAAATCATCCCTCTCCTTAACAAACCAATCAATGGTTTTAATAGGAGTATGTTTGATTGTTCTTTCATATTCAAGAGATTGTAGCTCCTCATCATCATCTTCCAGTCCTTCAGGGACATCATAAATACTAAAATCAATAACTTGTTATAGAGATAACCTTTCATAGTATCTCCTCCTGGATTCATAATCATCTGAAAAATCTACCCAATAATCTTCAATATCAGGAAGATGTTGATAACCCATTCTGAAATTGGAAGAAATGAACGGCTTAATGTCAAAGTAATTTTTGGGTTTATAGTAATGGCGAGTGAGAGGAGCAATCATTCTATCCATATTCTGAGCATCTAGGGAAGTTTTGCAGGTGTAATTACCCAGTATGATTAGAAATTAAATACCTGCAATATTCTTTTTCCTACAAGTCCTATGCAACCTTTCTAATTGTGTGCAAATTTCCACCAGGGTCATCTTATCACTACAATACATAGGAAGTTTTAGGGTTTGTCCCTCAAATCCATCCAATCTTATGTATGAAAAATTTCTGAATTGGGTGAAGAAACTACCATAAGTGTTGATTGAATGTTTTACCTCATCTGAAAATCTCTTTGCAGTTTCCCTTTCCAATAACCTGACAATATACATTGTGAAAGCATCATTCAGCCTCCTAAAGTGATGATTACTGATCTTCAGGGTCAAGAATAGGTAATATATATAAATAGGAGAATATTTCTTGTCATCCATGGGGGAGGAACCCAACCACTCCCTATAGGCTGCAATGGAGTACATTAGATAGGAGGTCATGTAGAAGGTTTGGGTTCTTTGAACGTGTGATAATTGCTCAGTCAAATTATCACAGATAATTCCTACCCAGTTCAGATTTTGCTTAACCTCATAAATGATATTGATGTAGGGGCACATCCAATAGTGAAATTCATTAGTGGTGGGAATTCCTACAATTCTAGCCAACAGAGTGATGACGTTTGAAAATTCCTCATGGAAATCGACTCTGAACATTGTCTTAGGCAGCCTTGAGGCTCCTTTCTTAGGGTTTTTGAACCGAGGCTTAACAATTCTGATTTTGTATTTCTCACTATCTTGATCAAAAATAACTTGGGCTTGATCCTTGGTGAGAGTATTTGAATTGTCAACCATGGGAATCCTGAGGGCAGTACAAATGATATCTTCATCAAGCCGTGCCACTACTTGACCTTGAGGGTCAATGATTTCTTTCATGTTAGGATCAAAATGAGAGCTACAGGCAAGAATTGTGTTAGCACACTGGACTGAGACTAGAAAACCCCCTACCTCTACTATCTCACTATCTTTAATCAACTAAGGCACAGGAGTAGGGTTTTGACAATTGATTCATGCCCATAATTATTCCAAATCTAAGTGTTGTGCTTCACTGTCACCAATGTTTGGTACAACCGTCTCCAAGGAAGACAAATGCTTGTGACATTTTAAACTGATCTTCATCATGTAACCAGGGTAGAATAATATTGGTGAGAAAAGAATCCTCAGTTCTTGCATTAACACCTTGACGTTTCACAGCTTCTTTTCTATACGTATAGATTTGAAAATAATAGAACAAGAATTGACCACGGCTTAAAATGGTAGAAGAGAAGGAGCTTGAATGGTCAAGAGTAATTTTGTAAGTGAGGTGGTGAAAATGATCAATTACTCAAGTATTTATAAGTATTTTAAACCCCAGTAGGTTGGCAATGGAATAAATAAGGTATTTAATGCTTATAATGACCTTGAATTATTGAAAATTGGGTAAGGTGGATCAAAAGAGCCCAAATTTCCCATGGGACATTGGGACAGTGGGAACACGCAAAGCTGAAAAAGCTGATTTGTGAAAAAAGTGGAAAAAATTGTAAAACTTTCCCAAGGGACATCGGGACAGTTGGGATGCGCAAAGCTGAAATACTCGTGATGAATGGAAATTGGTAAAGGAAGGTTTGCATGGAGAATGGGTGGTCAAACAACACTCGGGACAACTAGGACACAAAAAGCCGAAATAGCTGCAATACACTGAAATCAGACAAGTCATAAGAATTCGACACAGACCGCACTCAGGACATCAGGACAGACTGGGATGTGCAAATCCAAAAAACTTGCAATGAAGGGAAAGAAAGACCAATAAAAAAAAGTAGAGAACTGGGGAACAAACGACTCGGATGAACCTGGGACATGAGGGGCAGAAAAATCCAAAATACATGTAAAAGGCTAGAAAAAGCATCAAAACTCAAAATTTTGAAAAATGACTAAGTATTTAGAACTAGATTTTCTTTATGGGACCTTCACAAAGGTATTTAGTAGTCACCAAACCCAAAAAAGTTTAAAAATGGAAAGGGGAATGCAAAATTTCTAAAGAGGTGACAACACAACACACCTTGGGTTGTTTGGTAAAATAAAAGACTACATTATGGTTCTGTTGTTGAGCTTTTGGTATCGGTAAAAAAAAATCATATGACAAAAGTTGTTTATGACAACTGTGAAGACATGGATCGAGTGGTGAACCTACTGGCTACTACTCATGAAGCAAATTTGAAGGATTTCCAGACCAAGAACAAAGGCAATCATGTGGAATGAGACAAGATCCTTGCAAAGGTCTAGAAGAAGACTGAGGCAATTGGTATTTTAAAGACCTCTATAAAGAATACGCTAGAGGAGTTGTATCCCTAGGTAACACATAGAATGGATGCGTTGATAGACCTTGGAAAATAGTTAGAAGCTATGATTGAAACATTTAAAGCCAAGGGTGAAGAGATAATGTTTGATGAAGTCAGTGCAACGATCGACGATTTTTTCAGTAAGGTGAAAAGTAAAGTAGAGGGGTGGAATACAGTTGAAGCATCATTGAATAAATATTTTCCCATCCTCTTTACACATTAACATGATTCATTCATTTATTCTTTAGCGCAAGCTATACATTTGTTTATTCTTTCATTCTTGTAGGGTTCTCTATTTAATATTTGAAGTAGACCGAATGTTGCCACGGATAGACAACATAATTAGTGTAGGGTAAATTTGATCATGGAAAATTGACTAAGTCCCTGAGAACAAAGGTTTGAGCACGTAAGAGGTATTACAAAAGAAACACGCATGAGAAAATGTGCGTGAGGAGGACAGGGTTTGCATGCAAGAGTTAGAAAGGAATGCACGTAGGAAGAAGAGTGGATAGAAATGACACTTATCCAATTTTAGGGCATGATGCTAAGTATAGAGATGGCATAGGCAACATGGAAGAGAAGAATCCATGTAGGAGGTGTCTATTTTTGGAGCAGGGAACTAGCAGTTCGAACTGAAGTATGAAGAATTAGAGGCCATGCAAGGGTATTTTAGGACAAACATCACATGGTGTTTTAAGCTAATAATAGAGGTAGAACTGAAGTTATATATTAATGATCTATTGTTAGAAGAGCTTGCATGCTCTCTAGCTGTTATTGTAAGCGGTGTATGGCTATTATTAGCATGCATCCCATTTTGAGGATGCATAGGCAGTGAAGGGCAAGTCCCCACCCCTAATATATGTATTGATTTGCATGGTTTAGGGATCAATGTTTTAGAGTTATGCTACTATTTTATGAACACACAAGACTTATGATGACATTACTATGTATGTATTCAACTTCTATGTTTTACATTAATTGATACAATGGATCTTTGTGGGTGGATATTGGTTGTTGACATATTTATAACTGGTTCTTGTATGGTAAACCTAGTATTGATTTTTATATAAGTCATTCTTGCATAGGATTATGATCTAGATATGTTTATGGTTTATTACTTCATTGTTATTATGAATCTTTAATATATCTTTGTGTGTGCTTATCATGCTAACTCCTTGAAAAAGCTTCCATAAAAGAGGGACATGGTACCCTTGAGTGCTTTAGGTGAGTGCTTAGTTTTGGATGAGTGAAGTGCCAACACGCCTTGGGCTGTTTGGTAAAATAAAAGACTACATGCAACTGTTAAATCCCATTCAACCATCTAAAACAACATTAAAATCAAAATTAAATAAAAAAATCATATTTAATCACTTCATAACCCCCTTAACCGTCACAATTTTTCCATTAATGACTTAGCAAACCATTTACCCCAAAAAAAACAACAAAACAACTTCATTTGGAAGTGGTTTCAACCAATTTTCCACCCAAAATAAAAAAACCGGATCACTGACTATTCAGGTAATCGCCAACGATTATAAATACAAGTTTTTCAACCTATTTCCAGGATCCTCAATTTCTAATCTCAAGCTCTTGCTTTCAGTATTATCTTCCAACATTCAGCATGTCACCACTCAACACCAAAATATCCAAATTGTCATCAAGTGGCATTATCAATCAATCATCAAGCATTTTCAAATCCTTTCTAAGCTCTTATAGATCATCTTTCTACCATTCAACTTGCAGACTGCATTGATTATCAACCAGATCATCTTCAAGCAAAGGTTTGAGGTATCTTCTAGCTTCACGACACTCTCAAGGTACTCTTGGAATCATCTTTTATATTTTATCAATCATATTTAGTCATTAATTAGCCTGAGACATCACTCTGTGTCATTGAACATTTGATTGTATTAAACTGTCAAAAATAATATGAATCACCAACGATTGGCCTAATCGCTAGCGATTCCTGTCCATTTTACCCCATTTTCAACTATTATCAATTTTATCAAATTTATCAAATTTATCATATCATGCTTGTTGCTTCTAACATGTTTTTAATCATGGTTTAGTACTAGATGGAAATTTGTGGTTAATAAGACGTAATCATAAGCATTCACTCACTTCCAATAGTCTGATAACCTTTCTATTGGGAACAGTTTGACATCCTTCATGAATTGAATATGTGTGCAATCTGATTTTCTGACACCAAATAGGATATCAAAGATTAGATTAAATTCTTACATAAGATCGAATAAGATGTTGATGACTTCTAGTTTGATTACTTCAAACGCGTACAAATTGCATCCACATTCGAAGCTGAACATGACTTACCATTCAATCTTGAGTCCTAGTCATCTCTATATATTATTCTTGTATCTATCTGTCTTGTATTTTTTTTTATCATTTATCGCTTATCCATTACAATTCACTTGATTATTTACAAAATGAGTTGACATCCTTTAAGGAAGCCCTTTGGATTCCTAGAATCTACCTTTGCTGAGAAGTTTTCCTGTATATCTATTTAATCCATTTAGTTTGGTGTCTTTGAGTGCAAGTTTATTCGCAAGACATGAGCTTGTACACAGCTTTGGACGTAGCACAAATTCTATCAATGTTGAGCATCAACAACCATCATCTACGGGTATCGTTAAACCTTGCGTCTTTTGAGGTCAGTTTTGTTTTTATTAACTCAATTTGTTAATTCAAGTAGAAAGGTAAAAAATTCTCTGAAAATTTTGGCACACTCGGTTGTACCCTAAGTCCCTTCTTTCATTCATTCAAATTTCATATTTTCCACATCTAGGTTTTTTGCTTTGTAATCGCTAGCGATTTGGTCAATCACCAATGATCAGGTGAATCCCCAACGATTCAATAAATCACCAATGATTTCTCTAAATTATTTTGATTACTCAACAATCAACCTTCTAACCCCTATTTTTCTGTTGTTTTCTCTTTTCTACTAACCCTTTCTCGTAGGTTTCTATTTATGGGGGTTTTACTTGCTAGATTGATAGATTGTTAAAAAAAGGATATATAAAAATCAAGAATTGCAAAAAAATTAAAAAGAAAGTGTTATTAAGGTGAGTCTTTTTCTGTAGTGGTGTAGTTTCTATCCATAGGGGTTAGGTTTTTGCTGATGACATAGATGGCATACATTTGTTCTTTCTCATCTTTCTATCCAATAACAATTCCTATTACATTATTAGAAACATCAATGTGAATATGAAAAGGTTGGGCCCAATTAGGTCCTCTCAAGACTAGGGCAGTGGTCAATTTCTCCTTTATAACTTAAAAAGCTTGTTGACATTGAGGAGTCCATTCAAAAACACAGTATTTTGTCAGCAGAGATAACATTGGTGCAAAAATATTACAAAAATATTTTATGAACCGTCTGTAAGAACCTACATGTCAAAGGAAACTTTTGATGTTTATTTGATTTGTTGATGTAGACAACTTAGTAATTACTTCTATATTTTTAGGATTAACTTTGATACCCATAGTAGAGA
This sequence comes from Taxus chinensis, assembly GCA_019776745.2. Lineage (NCBI taxonomy): Eukaryota > Viridiplantae > Streptophyta > Pinopsida > Cupressales > Taxaceae > Taxus > Taxus chinensis. The sequence goes on along the minus strand of CM034147.1, from coordinate 200,202,546 downwards.
TATGATGACCCAAAACAACCCCTTGATCAACCATCATCAAAAAAATTTCATGACTTAATGAGAGTTAGTGTTTCTCACATCTGGCTAACACTTTTTCAAGATTGCTCAAAGAATCCTCAAAGGTAAACCCATGGAAAATGAAATCATCCATATAATCTTCAATGCAGTCATTGGTAAGGTTTACAAAAATAGCTAAAACTACTCTTTGAAAGGTGGTAGGTGCATTACAGAGTCCAAATGGTAGAACTCTGTATGCAAATGTACCATAGGGACACGTGAAAGAGGTCTTATCTTGATCAATAGGTGCTATACTAAATTAGTTGTATCCACTAAACCCATCCAAGAAGGAGAAATATTTCTTACCTATCATATTTTCTAGAAACCTAATCTATAAAGGGAAAGGGAAAGTAATCTTTCTTGGTGGATTTATTAAGCTCCCTATAATCTATGTATATTCTCCACTTACCATTTTTCTTGAGAATTATAACAAGAGGTGATACCCACTGACTATCAGATATTAGATAGATAAATCATACCCTCAATAGTTTTTCTATTTCATATTTGACAATGTCTCTTAGTGCTAGGTTAATCCTTCGTTATGGCTGTCTGATTGGTCTAACATCCTCAGTATAAATATGATGAGTGTAGATGCTTGGATGAATCCTAATTCATGTCAATATAATCCCAAGCAAAATATTTCGAATGATTTCTCAATATTTCTATGACCCTAGTCTCTTGGATATCTTCTAAGTTGTTACCAATAGTCAATTCTTTGCCTATCTCAACAATTACTTGTTTAGTTTATTTCAAAATAGCTGGTTCTGTCTCAACAATCAGAGAGTTTAAGGGACAAACATGAGGCTGTAGCGTGTGAAAAATACATGTATTCATAATATTTTCCCATAGAAGGTACAATCTTAGCTAAAGGACAATGAAAATCAGTTGATGTTTGGCCTTCATGGTAATCATAGGTCTCTCCACAACCTTCTATAGAAATTTTACTCACTAAGATGATGTGTTTCTTTTTTGAGTTCAGATTAGTAATTTCTGTAGCCTTCATTTCAGTTTTTGTAGCCATAGTTTTGGTTTCTGTAGTTGTGGTATCTTCTTTATCTAACACTGGGTATGTCTTTGTAATTTCTTCTATATGATTTTTTATTGCAATGGTGGCCAGATAAACAAGACTCATATAGTTATTATCCAAAAAATACACCCACACACGTTCACAAACATCCACATATGGCTGGGTAGGAGGATAAAGAAATATTTTTTTCTTTTTTCCCATTTGAAATAGTCATTTTCCCTTACCTACAGTTAATGTATGCAGCAATAGTAGCTAGCCAAGGTCTTCCTAAGATAACTAGATATCCCATCTTTTGAATTTTAGGTTATAAGACCATAAATTCTATGAGATACTCCAAGGATTCAACTATAACCATTACATCCTCAATTATTCCATATGGTACAATAATAGATTGATCTACTAATTGGAGGATAGTACTGGTTGGTTGTAATCCAGTTAAAGAACAACAAATTGAATGTATATGTTGTTATGACATTAATGACATCACCGAGATCCATTAGAACATTAGATATTGACTGACCATTTACAAAAATAGTAATGAATGGACTCCCATGGTCCCCATATTTTGGTGAAAGAATTTTTCCAGCTACAATGTCAGCTAGATTTACTTCTAATTTGACTATTTTGGGTATTTCTTCTTCCTTCCTAGTGTCTTTATGCAATGGTTCCTATTGGTTTGGTTTAATTCAGGAATGCCCCTTATTTCTCTTAAGAGTGAGACCTCTATATTCAACTTTTTAAGCTCCTGAACCAATGTTGTCTCTTCCCCATTCTACATTTCTTTTAATCTCTATGGGAATTGAGCTGCATGCACATTCTTATATTTCTCCCGGTCATCCCTAGTTTCTTGTGTTTGTGGAACATGTTCATTTCTCTCCCTTTCCTCAGGTAACTTAGTAATAACTATTGGAGGATTGTTAACTATTTTTCCAGATCTCAGTTGCAAGTTTTTAATGGCATTAACTTGCATTATCATACCCTATCCTACTTCGCTAATTGAAGTTGTTTGTTGATTTTTGGAGTTTGAGACAAGTTGGGATGGAAGTCGAGTTTATGTTTCTTTCCCTTGCTAGTGATTTTTCTGTGGTGGTGTCATTAAAGCTTATTATTGTGTAAACCTCCTTGGATAAAAACCAGTTCTCCACCTTCTAGGCATGAAAAAGTTTTTTATTTTCTCCGTCAACCATGTGCATTGTTCTTCATGGTGTCAAACACTGTAGCAAACCATATAGATGAAGCCATACACTTGTGAATTTGGGTAGGCCATCAAAATTGGTCAATACTAAACATATCAAACAATCATACCATCTTGGTGGAGGGGCTTGATTGGGCCATGATAACATCTAGGTGTTCTGAGCAGGTCTTGAACATAGATTTTCAGACTGTATTTTCTTTCTCTTCTCATTAACATATAGTATTGAAATCCCCATTTGAAGTGACATTTCTCTAGCTTTTGCACCACTTATTGAAAAGTCCTGAGATCAGGACAGTACATATCTTTACCATGTCATGTTCAAAAATCCTTCTTGGTAATCAAGATAGTTATCTTAAGTAATATCAAGATAACACTCTTTCAAAGGATGTCTTTTCCTTCATCATGGGACAATATCATGTCTATGAGATTCATTTTGAAAACATTTTCGCTCTGCCCTAAAGCTCCATTTCATGACCTTGAAAATCATAACTATGACTGAGATATTTGAATTTTCATATTGGCCTTAACACCTATATAAGCTCTGTAAGAAACATAGGCTCATATTGATGTTAAGGACCTTCATAATGCCTCCCATGTTCTAGAGTAGGTCCTACATATCTCAACGATTTGCTCCAGGGTGACATTGTTTAGATAATTTACTCACCATGAGATGGAGGGATTCGTTTGGACCTCATCATCAAGTAACTTTTCTTGTCGTAAGCATTATCTAACCTCATTTCTGCATTAACACACTCACTAACCACTTCTCCTATGGAAAAAGGACCTTATTAGCATGTAAGGATCAAAAAAAAAAAAAATCCATTTGAGTCATCTGAACATTTAATTCTTCCATCCTATCTCTGATACCCATTAATACTCCATGGTCACCTATAGATGCAAAATCAAGTACATACCATCTGTTCCCATGACTATAGTAGAGTCTATGTGACCAATTTTTTCCATACAACCACCTCATGGTAGGGTCCTTTAGGGTGGAAGGAAAGATCCTAAGAGAAATTTAAGGTTATCTACCTGTAGTCAAATGTTTGGCATAGAATTTTGAATTGAACAAACACAATACATATGTGAATACTACCATTGGACTCTTCCCTATGGACAATCCTACAACACATGATAGCTAGATCATTTGATACATAAATATTTTTCATACATTCAACCTCTTCATCATTTAAGACAATAGGGTAGGTAAAGGTTCTACTTAAGGGTCTATCATCATTGTTCCCATTGTTTCCCCTATCTCCCATTTTTACAAGTTATTCAGGTTCTAGACAAGTTGATTTAGATTGTTCAGGTTTTGGACAAGTTGATTCAGTGTTAGTGTCACTTGAAAGGAACGATAACCAGATCATACCAAGCCAAGAACGCAGATGCTAATCAAACGCCATGATTAATAGGATGAAAGTAATTCACTAGAATAACTTTACATAGAACCTTTGCAAACAAATGAGAAACAATATCATATATTATTATAGAACTCAATGCAATACATTGAGAATGTGCCTTTCTTAAATAAGCAAGCAATAACAATCTAAGAACCAGTTAAGGTTGTAGATCAAGCCATAAATCAAGGAAATAACTAGTCATCAAAGAACTAGTCAAGACCATAGATTTAGGAGAGAACTAGACATCATGGATCTAGTTAATACCATAGATCAAGGAAAGAACTAGTCAATACCATAGATCAATGAAAGAACTATACCTAACAACTAGATAATATCTCCTAATATCTAAATAAGATAAAAGAAATATCCACACACATAAGTGGGTGAGGATAAATACAATAAAGGTAAATAAAGTACCTAGGTGAATATGAGCTAAGGTAAATACCCACTCTAACACCCCCCTCAAGTGAAGCTAAGGGCTAAAATAGATGAGGCATGTCCACAATATGAGTCCTGAAAACTAGGCCTGATGAGGTACTCATGTACAATAACTGGGAAAAAAGGGACACCGCAAGGTACCCAAAACCAGTAACAACAAAGTAAAGAGAGTAAAGACCCTCTCCAAGGCATCCCAAGAAGCTCGGCTCAAAAAAACTCATACAATGCTGAAGAATTTTGGTGTGCACTGTGGTCTAAATCCACTGCTCGATCACAAAACTCAAAAACAACTGACACTGGGCTCCACCAGAATAGCTCCATACAAGGAGACTGTCAACGAGTGATGTCGAAAGTGCAAAAAAACACCAAACATAATTCGATCAAATGCTGCAAATAGGTGTGCCATGATCCAAGAACAAAAACCAAAGCAACAAGGCAAGGACACAAACTCCAGAGTGTCACGATCCAAGAAAAGCCAAGGTAACAAGGCAAGGACACAAAACCCGAAGAAGCAGGATCAACACCACACCCTCCCATACTGCTGAATGGGTGGAGTGACGCTACAAATCTGTATGAGTTGTCAAAACAACTACTCGAACACTGAAAAACTAACACTGGGCTCCACCAGAATAGCTCCCCCATGAGAGAGACTGTCAACATGCCAAAAGTGTCGAAAATACAGATACCAAATCTCTCAACAAACAAGAGAGATACACTACACCTGCTAAAGAAAAATGCTCAAAACAAGAAGCATCACAATGCATGAAGGTATAGAAAGTGGAGTAAGAGGCCAAATGGTGGAGGAGCCACGCCTGTAGAGTTCTCTCAATGAATTCCTATGTCACTCCATAAGTGATCAGATATCCACCCCAAATCAACACGGATGGATGAAGAAGATGCCTGCATATGACTTGGTGCAAAATACGCAATGGGTGCATGCAAAAGAACATCAGAATGTGTGTCAGGTTGATCATGTCTGACAGCTAAAATCTCAGGTTTCTCAAGCCTGAGTGAAGGTGCAGAACTCATGTGTTGCTCATGATCCTCAGAAAGAGTCGAGCGAACAAAAAAAGGAGCTCTGTCAATGTGTGATCCCAATGAAGTATCTGCTTGAAAACCAATGTCATGACAAGAATTCCACTTAACATGTGGAATAGAGGAAACAATACCCTGTGAATGTCTACCAATGACTCCACTAGTGAGACCCATAGAACGGAGCATGTGAGAACTGAAATGCAGTGGTATGCTTCTCAAAAAAGCCATGCAGCTGAGCAGAAGTAGGATACACAACATGTGGTACTGTAATAGGCACAGATGTGGAAGAGCATACAGTAACAAGCCTCATAGGTTTAGAAGCATCAAAATCAGGTTCAGGCTCAAAGAATGGCAAATCAATGTCAATGGGTACAAGAGCAATAGCTGCAAGTGGACTAGGAGCATGGATATGGATGTCCACAATATGATGGTGATGTTGTAGGCTAGCAAGTTTGTTCTGTAGGGAGTGTATTATTGTATCCTTATCGTGAATGAGTGATTGTAGAAGAGAATTTCACTTCTTGAGCAATCTATTTTCTTCCACAAATTTTACAATATCCTCTTGAAGTCCACATACTTCAAAGAAAAGCATATCATTCTCAGAATCCATGATAAGTACAAACTATAACTCCCAAAAGTTTAGGACGTCGGGCTCAGCCGAAATTACGTCCACAATTGATTACAACACTCCTCCATATTTGAAACTTTATAATTATAGTGCACGTCTCAAAATAAATATTTCCAATGGAAAGAGCATGAAAAAACATGCACTTTCACAAAAAAATGGCACTCAAAACTGAGTTACTGATCAAAAGCTACAAGATTTTTAATATTTTGCTCTATTATTTAATTTAGTTGCCACTAAAACATAATAAATTGTTTTTTCCTTCACCACACAAATAAAATTAAAGGGGGTTGAAGCTAAGCACCTACTAGTAGGAAGCACAAGCTTTAAGCCCTCATATGGCCATACCATATGACCAAAGGCTAAGGATTTTAATGGGTGAATGGTTCCCAAAATAGTAAAAAACATGCAAGGAAAGATAACCAGATCGTACCAAGCCAAGAACACAGATGTTAATCAACATTTCTACGCGTACAATCTATAAGATAGAAACGCAATTCGCAACAAAATAACCCTGTACATAAAACCTTGAGCAAATCAAATAGACCCGAAAAAGTAATCATCATATATTATTGGCATAGAACTCAATGCAATACATTGAGAATGGGCCTTGCCTGTAATATAGGCAAGGAATAACCAATCTAATGACTGCCTCCTTCAAGATCGTAGATGGAAGCCATAAATTAAGGATAAAAACTAGTCATCAAAGTAACTAGTCAAGACCATACGATTTAGGAGAGAACTTAGACATCATAGGAATCTAGTCAATGACCATATATCAAGGAAAGAACTAGTCAATACCATAGATCAAGGAAAGAACTATACCTAACAACTAGATAATCATCTCCTAATATCATGAAAGGAACGATAATCAGATCGAACCATATCCAAGAGCACATAAGTGGGTGAGGATCAAATACCACAATAAAGGTAAGATGAAAGTACCTCGGGTAGAACATGAGCTACAGGTAAATACCTACTCTAACACATGAGAAACAATGTAAAATATTTTTATGGACATTACTTATCGCTATCCATAGAGACTATGTTGATCATGATGCATAAAAAGGCATTATGGATATGGGAATCTGGAAGGATTCAGTTATAGGTACATAGATCTTATCCTTTAGAGATCAAGTATTTTAGTAGCTCATCAACATGATTTTTTTCTTGAAAATATATGTTAGTAGACGAACTTAGACATCAAGGACTCTAGTCAATGTTTTAGATCAAGGAAGATGACATCAATACCTAGTAGAAGGAGATAATATCTGACATGGACCATGATGGAAAAAAAATGATATAAAAAATATCCACATTAGGTAAGAATTTTTTGGGTTTGTAATATAAGTGGAATAACCACTTAATTAAAGTACCTACCAAAGATTGTTAAAATGATTTAAGGTTAAATACTTATGTTTAAAATCACTCTCAGGAGTAGTATTGATCCCCAGGTGCCGACCAGTGTACAGGCGAATGCTAATTGGGGATATTATTTGAATTATAAGAGTGAAGCGGTAAAAAGCATCACTCACCTTGTAACATAACAGGGCATGATCATCAACATTGATATCTGGTTACAGGACAAGTTGATGAATGATCTCGACTGGTTGCATAAATGCGAGACTAAAATAAGACCCATAACATAAATTATGAATATATGTGAGCATAGTACTCTGCATATGGTAGTCCCCAAGATTGGCATTCAACTTTTGAAAGGTCGTTGTAACTTACCAGTGTTGAGATCAAGGAAATAGTGTGGAGTGTTGGGTGAAATTCAACTTCTTAATAAATATAAGTGATATCTTCAATGGGTTTTTTTACCAAAAGTTTTTCCCGGGTTTCAATTTTGTGTTATCGCATTCAGTTGCTTTTACTTTTATGCATGCAACTATATGATTTAATTCAATGTAAATGTCATTATAATTTTCTACTGACATTCATAAAATATAATCTTCATTGTTTTATCATAATGGATATATCTAATTTGTAGTTTATTATTTAACCCAATTTATTCCTAACATGGTATCAGAGCAAGGAGTTTGTGATTGTGCAGGATGAAATCTATTTTGTAAAGGAAAAATTGCATTTGCTGAAATCGGTTTGAAGAAGATTACTTGAAAGGATTTCAAAAGTCAACAGGAACTATGTTCTCTGAAATCACAAGATTTTTTTAAGATTCTATTCACGTGTTGAATCTCCAATTTTCTATGAAATAAGTTAAATTTGGAAGTTTTGTAAGTTTTAAATAATTGAAAAGATATTGAAATCGATGTACTGTGTTTTATTCCTATTCTGAAGCCTTCCAAGTTGATTGGAATTTTTTTTTGCTCTTCCTTAGGATTGAGACGACATTAACAGTTGCCTTTAATTTAGTGAGCTTAGGATACGGCTTGAATGTTGATTTAGCTAGAAATATGATTAGAAGAAAATGAAGGAGAATCATGGTACATTGAGTTTCCCATAGATAGAAGTTTGAAAATAACTGTGCTATCTATTAATCATACGGCATAATTGACTCAAATGAAGGAGAGGTAACTCATAGATAACACTCCCAAGAAAGTGATGGTATAGAGGCAACTTGTAACAAAAATATGCTTGGGCAATTCAGCAATCAGCAAGCACATTGGTCATAAATTCATAAAAGTTCCATAACATAATACATAACTCTAGCTGGATGATCATTAGATTTTTGTTCTAATTTGTAGCAAGTTATACATAAGATAACTTGGTTTCGAAAATGATTGAAAAGTGAGCTATAGAAAAGCATCAACTTTCATGTGTAAAATAAGTTACCAAATGACATAGAGTACGCCTCATAAAATCAATGCATTGTGTAATCTTAAATTACTCCTAAGAAAGTAACTTAGCTATCAATGTCATTGATCATCTACATAATCGAGACATTCCACATGACAAATATTTGAGATGCCCTTGAGGGTCACCATGGCTATTAAAGGTGGGCAACTTCAGGGGTGATGAACTATTTAGAGGACAGTCCCATAAGCATTGATTAGTGGTTTTTGGTGTAAATTTTAGGAGTTATGATAGAATGTAAGGAGGAATCAAGGGATGGAGAGGCAACAGTGAAGTAGATTATTGTATACTTTGCATGGATTTGACACTTGTAGCGTGACTGATATAAAGAATCTATGTCATCAGAGCATGGACATGAGGAGTACAGGTTTTTTTGTCTATTATAATATATTGGGATGGAGAAGAGGAGCGATTTTAGAATATAGGATATGGAAAATAACAATGGTAAGAGGGTTGGGTGTGTAGGCCATGACAGCCGAAGAAGAACCTACAAGAGGTACAGAAGTAGAAACTTGAGAGTGTTTGGTACGTCCAAGATAAAGTATTGCAGAACTATGTGGAACTATGTAAACCCAATTGGCACACAAAGCTTGACAAAAAGTTAGTGATCTTGTCTAATTGTTATGGATCAGACATTTGAGTGTCCTCATCATAAGATTGTTCGCTATCAGTAGGTTGACATATGTTTCCCAGAGGATACCATTTCATGTGCCATTGTTGAGCATAATGGGTTACTGCCCAGACTGCGATCCATTTCCTTCAAATATTATAGTCATAATAAAATCCCAGGAAGTTCATATGTCACTCAAAGGAACCAAAATGACCACTACGGGTGATGATTTAATAAAAGGAAAAGTCTCTACAAGGGAAATGTTTCCACCTTGATGCTCATTGTTGACCCCTAGATATTACATTGCATCATTTGGTCCATTTCTAGTCAAGCTTGTGGATGCCACATTCACATTCGACCCTAGACCTAAATGATGTATAAATAATGAAATATAGAAATGACATTAGCAACTCTTATAGATGTAAATATAAAACCCTAAGCACAAGAGATAAATGAATAGACTTAGCTTATTCTACGCTCAATCTAGGAATTGGTTTGCAGCCTAACATGGGAAAAGTGATTGAACATACGCGAGGCAGTAGTGTCATTTTTTCTTACTAAATAATAGTCTGAAATGTAGGAATGAAGTCAGACATCTTCTCAACACTGGGAAAATTAACGTCAAGGGTAGTTTGGGCGTTGGAGACCACTTATGGGCATTTGTGATTGCATAGGAGCTCAAGATCTACTTTTTGGTGTGTCGCAGGGTCTTCAAAATGTTGCATATCTTTTGGATCTCATAAAATTAGTAACCTCTAATGCCTTAGCCAAACATCCTTGAAATATATCCCTAACATTCCCTAACATAATGATCAACCAATGATCAAACACCATATTTTTTAGTGTGAATGCTCAATAAATTACTCAAGAACACTGAAGCAATTAATTTTTGTGATATAATATGAATAAACATTAAAAAAAATCATGGTTATCCCAAAAGTTGATTATATAAATGGTGCTAAGGCTATGAGTAATTTACTTCCATGTTTAAGACTAATTTTCTGAGCCTTATCACTCACAAAGGCAACACTTTATTGTTGGATGAGCATTTTGTGAGGGAGAAATTTTGAGGAGGCTTGACTAAGGCATTGGAGGTTTCCAATCTATTAGTACTGTCATCACCAATCCGGCACTATGATAATTCTTCACTGGGAACTCCTCGTGCTATGATTATTTACTAATGCATAGCCTTTAGTTTGGTGGATGTAATCTGGAAACAAAACAACAACATAACACAAGAATACCATCGACTATGATAAGACGGAATGATGACAAATTTGAAATATCAAAGTAAATTATAATATTAACATGAAATTGTTACGATCTCACCCATGAGGTACTTCAAGTGTTATTGACTTCACTTGCCTTTCACCAAGACTATGGGAGAAAATTTACAATTACACCTCTTAATGGCTTCTTCAACACACCTTTAAACTGATGGCTTCCTTTGCACACTTCCTACAATATTTCTCACTACTTCCTTATATGCTAAATGAGGGGGGTGACCTCTCTATTTATAGAACTTCCAGGCTTATCCATCTTATCTCTAAGATAGGATAAGAAATCCACTCTGACGAATCATATTCCATACCTTAACTCTTATCTGTACATGTAAGCTTATCTTTTAAGATAAGATAAACCTTATCATTTTACATGGGTTCCACATTTTAAGAATTTTACAAATAAAATACACAAAATATTTATAACCTCACTCCTTGTCCTTATTACCAATATAATATTTTTAATTCCTAATCATGTAGACCCTACTTCTCTAATTACCCAAACTTTGACATTTTAACATTACCGGACCACTTACGACAAATATTTACTTTTTACAACATTCCTATTGTACTTTGACTGTTACCGTATTCCACATTATTGGCGGCACCGTATTGACGGTGTTGTTATCTTCTATCAGACGCTACTACTAATTATACTTAACAACATCCTATTCCTAATACATACATTAATGAAATATAAATTACGGAGGAAAATTTTAGTGTCCACATCTTCCCCTTTCCTAGCTTCTACTTCGTCCTCGGAGTAGACTATTCTAGTGCTTGGAAAATCTTCAACTTGTCGTGGTTGACCCATTTCGTAATGGGAGTGCCATCCAATTCCTCCAGTCGGTATGTACCATTTTCATGCACAACTGCTATTTTGTAGGGCCCCATCCATTTTGGAAGAAATTTTCTCTGTCTTCTTTTTTTGTATCTGGAATCATATACTAGAACCAAGTCATTCACATGAAATGGAGACCAACGGATCTTTTGATCAAAGTATTCTTTCTGCTTCATTTTCTTCTTATGGCTTGTATCCTTTTCTATTTCCCTCATTTCCTCTAGCAAATGAAGATGTACCAACCTTTCTTTTATTGAATCACTTTCATCCATCCTTTCATTTTTCATAACTCTCACAGTGGGAATATCAAACTCAATAGGAAGAACTGGATCAATGCCATAGGCCAACTGAAATGGGGAGTATCCTTTTTCTGACTTTGATGTTGCCCTATATGCCCACAATGCTGCATGAATCCTTTTATCCCATTTATGTACTTGCAAGGCTGCATCTTTTGCTAGAATTTGACACAACACAAAATTTGTTAGTTCCACCTGTCCATTTATGCTTGGCTTGTATGTTGTTACCTTCCTGTGCTTAATAGAAAACTTATTGACTAGGGCTTCTACCACCTCATTAATGAAGTGGCTTCCTTGATCTGTTACAATTTCTCATGGACAACCAAATCTGGTGACAATGCGTTCATATATGAACCTTTCCACTTCATCCATGGAAGTTGTTTTCAATGGCCTAGCTTCAACCCACTTGGTTAAATAATCTGTGGCAACTACAATATACTTATTTTGGCGTGAGGTAGTTGGAAGTGGACCTACAATGTCTATTCCCCACTTTTCAAAGGGACCAAGTGGAAGAATAGGACATAATGGAGCTGATGAAGTCTTACGGTTACCATGTGTTTGACAAATATCACATGTCTTACAATAATTATAACAATCTTTAAAAAGAGTGGGCCAGTGATAACCTGCATCCAAGATCCTTCTTGTTGTAAGTTGTCCAGAGAAGTGCCCTCCACATGTACCATTGTGGAATTCTTCTAGCAATTCCTTCCCTTGATCACGTCCAACTGCCCTCTTGTATTGTCCATCAGGTCCTATTCGAAATAATACTCCATGCAGAATAGAATATGGATGACTGGCTTGAGTAATCTTTCTCTTAGTCTTTGCATTGGCACCATCAGGAAACTTGAATTCATTCAGATAATTCCAAATATCTATGTATTCACTAGGGATTGTGTCAAGGGATAACAATGCTGCATCGGGAAAATCATCATCATCACAAGATGATCCTAAAACATCATAGGCTCGAGAGAGTGCATCTGCATTGACATGCTTCTTTCTTGGCCTATCTATAATATCAAATTCAAATTCTTGTAGCAAAATTATCCATCTTGCTATCCTCCCTGATGGGTTAGGCTTATTTACAATATATTTTAGAGCCTGATGATCTGTTACAACTAGAAATTTTTGCCCTAGCAAGTAATTTCTAAACTTCTTTACAGCAAAAATGATAGCCAGAGCCTCTTTTTCAGTTACAGTATAATTTACCTTAGCACTGCTCATTTTTCTGCTCCCAAAGTAAATTGGATGTTCATTCCCATTTTCATCCTTTTGGCTCAAAGTACTTCCTAGTGCTGCATCTGAGGCATCAGTGTACACAATGAATGGCTTGCTCCAATCTGGATTCTTCAAAACAGGTGAAGACACCAGGGCTTCCTTCAGTTGTCCAAAAGCTTCATGCACCTTATTTCCTGGTTCATAAGTAACATCCTTCTTCAAGAACTGGGTTAGTGGTTGTGCAATCTTTGAGAAATTCTTGATGAACCTTCTATAGTAACCCACATGGCCTAAAAATGATCTCAACTTCTATTCATAGGAAATGGTAAATCTTTGATTTTTGAAACTTTATCAGGATCAGTACCAATACCATCTCTGGATACAACATGCCCTAACAAAACACCTTTAGAACATCCAAAGACACACTTTTTAGGGTTTAGTGAGGCTTGTGCTTCATCTAACCTTTGAAATGCTGTCTCCATCTGGTGCAGGTGGTCCAACTTGCTCCCATAGATGTAAAAATCATCCAGAAATACTCTGATGAAGGTCCCAATGTAGGGTTCGAACACCCTATTCATCAAACGCTGGAATGTTGCTGGAGCATTACACAACCTAAAAGGCATAACTCTATAAGCAAACGTTCCCCAAGGAGTGGTGAACGTGGTCTTCAACTGATCTTTCTCTGCTATACGAACTTGGTTGTAGCCGCTATATTCATCAGCAAAACTATAGCACTCCTGGCCAGCTACTTCGTCCAAGATCTGATCTGAAAATGGAAGAGGGTAATGATCCTTCTTTGTTGCCTTATTGAGCTTCCTGTAATCAACACAAATGCGTAGCTTCCCATTCTTTTTTATTGAGATCACAATGGGAGAAACCCATTCTGAATTCTCTATAGCAAATATGAATCCTACATCAAGCAACTTATCTATTTCTTCTTTTACAGTCTTGAAAAAATTAGGATTCATTCTATATGGCATTTGCTTTATGGGCTTAGCACCATCTACCAGCTTAATAGAATGTTCTACCTAACTTACTTGACGGAGTTCCTTGTAATCAAAAGTGAATATATGTATGTACCTTCGAAAGAGCTGGAGGTAGGATTCCTTCTCACTCTCCATCACAGCATCACCAATCTTTAGTTGTTAGAGACGATCAACTTCTTCTTCAGATAATTTTATGGGGTCATGAGTTGGTGTGACTAGAAGGATATCCATGACTGAAACATCAACCTCACTTTCTTCATCCTCAGTGTCCACTTCACTGGTACTAGAGTAATCTGAGGATGTCCAATCATCAGTTTCATCACTTGAATCGATAGGTTCTGCCTTATGATGCCGAGGGATCACATTTATTTTCACCCTCTCTCTACCATGTCCAAGTGTCATGAAGCCTTCATTCCAGTAGTTTCTTACATGAACTCTCCTTAGCCATGGTCTTCCCAGAAACATTGGGTACGCAACAGTACCATTTTTCATCACCTGAAAGTCTACCACACATACAACACCCATAACAGATATTGCCACATTTGAAACTACACCTTCTGGTTTAGTTTTTCCTTTATTTAATGACCTTAACATAAGTGTTGAAGGGCGATCAATTTTTAAACCCAACATATTCATTACAGACTCGGTCATTACATTAACTGTAGCACCTCCATCAACTAAGACATCATGAATTGAAATACCATTACATAATACCTCAGCTTGTGGAGCATAGGGATCCACCTCTGCCTCCAAAATAGGGACCTCAACCTCCTTTCTTCATCGAGCATTGAGTCCACTTCGCAGCTCCCGCCTCTTCTCAGAAGACATAGCCAAGAGTTGACCATATGTAATATTTGCAGGCCTTTTGGACAGATCTTCCAAGATGGAGTATGGTCCTTGCCCCTGTGAAATCAGAAAATCCTGCACACCCAACTTTCTTCTCCTATGTTTCTTACTAGTTTCTTCTTTCATCTTCTTAGGATCATTTCCAACTTGATTATCTTTTTCTTTCTTTCTTTTTGTTACAAACACATCTACTTCATTATTTCTGCTCTTATCTACTACATCAAAAGAATTCACAGGTGCTTTTCCTTTATCATTATCTCCTTTACCAGATGTAGAAGCTCTCTCTGGACAATTATACTTATAATGACCCTTTTTATAACAACCATAACATACAACTTCAGAAATATTTCTTTTTGGACCTCTATCTCCTCCCTGAGAACTAAATTCTTTTCCTTGAAGAAGATTAATAGTTAACTGACCCATCTTTTTGAGCAGATCTTCATACTCAGTAGATGTACTAGGAGAAATATTTGTGCTCACCGGGAGTGGTTGTGGATTTTGGACCAAAGGTGCTGGTGTAGGCTCTAATTTAGCAACAATTTCTTTGGGCTCCTCTTCCATGATTTCTTCTTGCCTTCTTGCAATCTCCTTTGCTTGTTCAATGGTAGCTAGGCGGTCATACTTTACTCATTGTCTAATCTCTGGATTCATCCCAAGAATGAAGTGCTTACAAAGGAGATTATCCACGCCATTCATCAACCCATCCGCTAATCCTTCCTTCCGGATCTGGGCATCGAGCTTCCTTCTTAGCTTTAGAACACGAGCATGATAATCCCTTATCTTCTCCTTCTCTCCTTGGGATAGCTTTGTGATCTCGATCATGAGATCTACATATTTCTGTTGTTCACCAAATTCTTCAAGAAAACTTTCAATTTATAAATCCCATGAATTTTTCACATTATCACCTAGTGTTTCAAACCACCTAAGTGCTGAACCATCTAAAAAGGTAGGAAAAAATTCAGTCCATTGTTCCCTCTTATAAGGCCATTACAAATACAAGATCGTTTAAACTTTTGAATGAAAGAAGAAGCATCTTCATTAGATTGAGCTGAAAAAATAGGAATCTTTCCCATTTTCAAAAGTAACCACCGTGAAATACCAACCCACAAGTACAATCAACAAGACTTATGTGCACAAATAATTGGAATCACTATACTAGAAAGTGACTTTACACCTTTCTACAGTAAAATAGAAATGACCACGGTAAACTATGGTAAAACTTGACTTACTGCGGTAAAAACTGACTTTATTGTGGTAAACACTATTCACAGTAAAAAGTGAAGTTACTGCGGTAAATACTATTCACGGTAAAAAGTGACTTTACTGTGATAAATACTATTCATAGCAAAATGACTTTATCATGGTAACTACTGTTCACGGTAAAAATGACTTTACCATGGTAACTACTATGCACAGTAAAAATAAGGTTACCCTCCAATTGATTTTTTGACTAAGTGGGAATATCTCTCCAGAAAATCCACCAATGAGGAATGGTCTCGGCAACGGAACCAAAATGTCATCACCAATCCGGAACTATGATAATTCTTCACTGGGAACTCCTCATGCTATGATTATTTACTAATGCAAAGCATTTAGTTTGGTGGATGTAATCTGGAAACAAAACAACAACATAACACAAGAATACCATCGACTATGATAAGACAGAATGATGACAAATATGAAATATCAAAGTAAATTATAATATTAACATGAAATTGTTACAATCTCACCAATGAGGTACTTCAAGTGTTATTGACTTCACTTGCCTTTCACCAAGACTATGGGAGAAACTTTACAACTACTCCTCTTAATGGCTTCTTCAACACACCCTTTAAACTGATGGCTTCCTTTGCAAACTTCCTACAATATTTCTCACTACTTCCTTATATGCTAAATGAGGGGGTGGCCTCTCTATTTATAGAACTTCCAGGCTTATCCATCTTATCTCTAAGATAGGATAAGAAATCCACTCTGATGAATCATATTCCATACCTTAACTCTTATCTGTACATGTAAGCTTATCTTTTAAGATAAGATAAACCTTATCATTTTACATGGGTTCCACATTTTTTAGACTTTTTACAAATAAAATACACAAAATATTTATGACCTCACTCCTTGTCCTTATTACCAATATAATATTTCTAATTCCTAATCATGGAGACCCTACTTCTCTAATTACCCAAACTTTGACATTTTAACATTACCGGACCACTTATGACAAATATTTACTTTTTACAACATTCCTATTGTACTTTGACTGTTACCGTACTCCACATTATTGGCGGCACCGTACTGACGGCGCCGTTATCTTCTATCAGACGCTACTACTAATTATACTTAATAACATCCTATTCCTAATACATACATTAATGAAATATAAATTACGAAGGAAAATTTTAGTGTCGACAGTACCAAAACCCATGCCCATTTTAGGTTTGGAGTATTAAGGAATTGTATTTGTAGTGGCCTTTACAGTGCTTAAAAAATGGTTCTATGTTCTTTAAGGACATGTTGAGAATAGGCATGTGTTCCTATTAACTATAAACTATATGGGGGAATTCATTACCATTCCTGGATTTTAATCTTCTCAAATATCAATTGTTATTAGTCACCCAAACCTAGCATAAAAGAAGGTAAAAGTAACAAAAAGAGTGTTAGGGGTTTCTTATGAGAGTATATAGAGTAGTGTTTATGGTTGCAATCATATATGGTCAAGTATTGGTTTGAATGCATCTTAAATCTCAACTAAAACTAGAAGAAATGATGTAAAATAATATTATAAGGGTTTGTATGGAGTATTGAGGTGGAAATAATTGTACGAGGTTTATTTTGTTTGTTTATCCAGATGCTTTAGGTTTTTTTGTGGTTATGTTATTTAATATAGGCCAATATTTTGGGTAGTACTGCTCAATGATGGTATATAAAATGGTGGTTTATATGGGCTTGTACTTCAATAACACATCATGTTGCTTCTAATTTCACACAATGGTCTTAGTTGACATGTCTATGGTCATGTTTTTGGGCAACATGTCTAATTGGATTATAGTTGATAGCTTTAGTAATATATCTTGAATGGAAACCTGCTTTCATGGTATGAAGACAAGCAACAAACTCATACAACTCTTTTTTGATTACTAGAAAATAATATTATATTATAAAATATTATAATATATCATAATGCATTAGATTTTTAATATACTATCATCCATTAAATTATATTTATAGTGAGAGGCATTCCGCAATGGTTTCTTAGGAGGGCAATGATGGGTTGTAATAGCCATTAATGTGTTCAATTTTAACTATGACCTTAAATTTGGCATCCATATGATTGTCACTAAGAAGTTTTTTCCTTTTAATTGGAGAACTTAATCTAGAAATTGTAATATCTTATCTATACGGTAAAGTTTGGAACCCATATTTTTTCTCCAAAAATATTTTTTTGGGCCTTACACAATTAGTAGATCTAATGACACAAATTGGACATGAATGGAGTTTTTTAAAGGAAATGAGTTTCTAATACTTGTGGTATATCTAAAAATACA